>OX183134.1:11078504-11182668 GCA_945261195.1 Cryptosula pallasiana | reverse complement strand
CTGTAAGTGACAGTGTGAGTGATACGTAGAGGCGATGTGTCTTGTTTTCGTCTTTGCTGCTTCAACTTCAAATTTTTCCAAACTGAGAGTCTAGTGAATGTCAGAAGAGTGTTGACCGGAATATTATCGAAAGTGATGATATCAAAGTACGCATGCAATTGTTTCAATGAGTTCTGTCTCAAGATTTTGGCTATAACTTGTTGTTCTAGCCCTTGATGATGATTACCTCCTACAATACGAAGATCGGGTTGATTTTCTTCTAGCTTTTCCATGTACACTAGGATATGTGAAGAGCGGGGATCGAGTTCCTGTAGCTCCACCGTAAGTTCTTTGTCAATCAGTGACTTGACTCGAATTCGATGATCGTTTGTTAAAACATATTCCTAATCCAATATACCATAATCTTCAATGTAATTGACATCGAAAACCTCCAATATCGTAGGAAGTGGTAAATCCGACAAGCTCACAAATTTTCCGATTTCCAACACCCCTTTCTGCATAGCCCCTGTCATTATTCCAGCCATCTCGAGCAATTCGAACTCTCTAAGTTTGTTTATGGTATTATTCTTGGTGTTGCTGAATAGAAAGGAAATTGAAGCTCGAGATAATGTCACTGTCGGTTTTTTGTTATCCTCTGTTCGTTTGACTTCACTGTTCTCATGCAGATATGTGTAGTCCGGTGTGGGACTCAAAGGAGAGTCAGCTGAAACTACATGACGTTTTCATTGCTATATCGGCAGGAGTGTTGATGCTTGAGCGGGAAGATGTATCATTAAAGGTGTTAGGATTGGGTCTTCTATCGTCAATGTGAATGCCGGTTGGTAGTGGAATTGATGGTTGTAGTGGAGATAGTGTCAGTGTTGTTGTAGCTGTAGTTGGTTCAATATGGAGCTTAGGAAGTGCTTTGGAGGTGTGATGTCATCATACCTGCAAAAAGTAAAAGAACTTAGTTTAATGATGTAAATATATTGAAATTATTGTTTTATTAAAAGATTATTTTTTAAAAAACTAAGATTCAAAAACCTAGATGATTCAATTAACTAAAGACCAATAATTATTTTAGCACTTCTTACCTTGATGCTCTCCTAATAGCTGTAGTAGATGTTGCTTCTCCTTTAGCCGATGTAGAACTGGATGCTTTCTGTGTGAAAACGATGCTTCTTATATAGCTAAAGTTGTACTGATTAAACCCTATGAACACCATCTCGTGTCAATCTCTATGAATCAGCATTTTTTCCACGCGAAGGAAATTCAATGCTTTCGCCGGGAATAAATAAGTTATTTTCACGCGAATACAAACCAATGCTTTTGCGGGAATAAATACTTAATTTTCACGCGAATACAAACCAATGTTTTCGCGGGAATAAATAATTTATTTTCACGCGAATGGAAACCGTTGCTTTTGCCGGAATAAATAATCTATTTTCACGCGAATAGAAACCAATGCTTTCGCGAGAATAAATGATTTAATTTCCCGCAAATGAAAGTCAATGTTTTCGCGGGGGAATAAAGACTTTATTTTCACGGGAATAGAAAGAAAGGTTTTTGCGGGAATAAATACTTTATTTTCACGCGAATACAAACCGTTGCTTTCGCGGGAATAAAAATTTTATTTTCGCGTGAATAGAGACCGTTGCTTTCGCGGGAATAAATACTTTATTTTCACGCGAATAGAAACCGTTGCTTTCGCGGGAATGAAAATTTAACTTTCACGCGAAAGGTTGTATTCGCGTGAAAATAAAGTATTTATTCCCGCAAAAGCAACGGTTTCTATTCGCGTGAAAATAAAGTATTTATTCCCGCAAAAACATTGACTTTCATTCGCGGGAATTTAAATCATTTATTCCCGCAAAAGCATTGGTTTCTATTCGCGTGAAAATAAATTATTCATTCCCGAGAAAGCAACGGATTCCATTCGCGTGAAAATAAATTATTTATTCCCGCGAAAGCATTGGGGTTGTATTCGCGTGAAAATTAAGTATTTATTCCCGCGAAAGCATTGGTTTGTATTCGTGTGAAAATGATTTATTTATTCCCGCAAAAGCATTGAATTTCCTTCGCGTGAAAAAATGCTGATTCATAGAGATTGACACGATATGGTGTTCATAGGGTTTAATCAGTGCAACTTTAGCTATATAAGAGCCATCGTTTTCACACAAAAAGCATCCAGTTCTACAACGGCTAACGGAGAAGCAACATCTACTACAGCTATTAGGAGTGCTTCAAGGTAAAAACTTAATAAACTACAGTTTTTACTCATATGTTAATTATTATTATGAAACAGCTGAAAAAAATTAATCATCTGTATTTTTGGTAGATTCAACGACAAAAAAATGGAAATAGTTAACAACACAGAATCAGAAACTCAGCCTAAACCTTTGACTCAAGAGGACTTGATACTTCTACAAAACATATGCAATAAAAAAATTGAAGAGAGAGTGCGAATTATCTCAAACAGTTGTAAATTCATACAGAAAGACTTGATAGAACAGCTAAATAGTTTTCGAACTGAATCTTTTCCAACATTAAAGCTCTTAGGGAATGATGTTACATCAGACATTCAGAGGTTACATTATGTATTACAACAACGACAATATCAACTAGAACAGGTAAACACACCAATTTCTATCAAACATGCTCGTAAAGAGCTTGCTCTAAAAAGAAGAAACATACAGCAGCAGACCGCTCAAAGACAAGCTAGAAGGGTAAGGACTCAACAACGTAAGGCACGACGAGCTACAAAAACATCCGAATTAACAGTCAATTTTTGATGATAAGGTAATAATTAATAAAAAAATACTCTTTAGTAAGATTTTGTAGTTGTTTTACATTTCTGTTTAACCATTCTATACTAATACATAACTTTTTTATTTTAGTTCATTATGGAATCAAAAGTACATAGAAAAAAAGTCTTCCTTCCTAAGATATAACATCGGTACATCAATGACGTCATTGTAAAAAAAAGACTATTCATTGATTGTCATTACAAGTTGTAGTGCTTTGTATTACTTAGTATTTACTAACTCTAGCTATATTATACAATGATATTTTCCTACTTATTATGTAATAAATGTAAATAATCATATATTTATTTAATGTAGTTATATCTCCTTGTTCTTCTCTCCTCTCTCTCAAAATATTATATGAGTTCGAGTTGTGTAAAAAAATTATCAAAACTTAAATGCCATACATTCAAAATCTAGCTGCCATATGAGTTCAAATTAGGTAAAAAAATAATCAAAACTCAACTGCTACTTAAATGCCACTCAAATGCCACTCAAATGCCCCTCATTGTCTCTTAGCTCCTCTTTTATGTGCAGTAAAGCAGTAGCCTGGCCCCAATCGTTTGCATCGGCTACTTCATTGAACCGAGTAATAAAATACTCGATGTTGGCCGTGCCATCGTACTTGGGGGTTTGAAAGGAGTTTGTGTTGGCCTTTGGGGGGGGGGAGGGGGGGGGGGTGTACCAATCTCTGCAGGGAATCTGTAAGTTCCTCTAAAGCTATTGTGGGTTTGGACCACAGCGGGGTTTCTGCCAGCACTCCTTGCTCTTTGGGTTGCCATATTTGTTCAATGGCGAGCTATGGGGTATGGAGTGGTCGTTTTATCAAGAAAGCCAGTTATGACGGGTATCCCGGGTCGGGATGGATCCTGGAAAGGGAAAGTGAAAATTTTCAGGGTGACACTGGCACAGTATGACTTTGGGGTAAGGAGGGACGGTACATACAGGGTATACAGGGTTTACCGGCACTGTATTATACAGTGCCCGTATACCCTGTATGCCCTGTATGCTATAATAGCTTCGGGGTAAAGGGGAATGGCAGTATACAAGGTATACAGGGTATCCCGGGTCGGGGTAGCTCAGGGTAAAGGGGGATGGCAGTATACAGGGTATAAAGGGTACACTGGCAATGTATAGCTTCGGGGTAAGGGGGGGGATGGCTGTATACAGGGTAGACAGACACTATATAGCTTCGAGGTAAGGGGGGGATTGCTGTATACAGGGTAGACAGGCACTGTATAGCTTTGGGGTAGCTGCTATCTTCTTCTCTCTGTTGTGTCTTTTGTTTGTCAGATCCCACCGCTGCCACCAATGTGATAGATTTGAGTCATCTATCACTGATACAACGGAATCCTCTCTCTCTCTCCTGACACTTCAGGGTCTATCCTGAATAGACTTTAACAACTTTGCATGGGGTCTACGACCCAGACACACTACTAGAAGTTTTATCAGACAAATACGTTATTTGATAACATATTTAGCAATACAAATATAAGGGGTATTTAGCACTATCTATTCAACAACTGATTCTCTCAAGGCACAGCAGCTCCTTTTATAGAAGATAAGAGACAATTTCATTACCTTATTAGGCGTAGCCGGCAATAAAGCATAATACAAGGAATGCCCAAAATCATACAATACAATACAAAATAGAACAACACGGCAAGCTAATGAGAACAAGAACACATGGTGACTTGGCACTGGGCTCTGCTTCCCACTCTTTTCTTGGTGGTGGAATCGTTCCACTCCTTATTTGGAAGTGCCACTTCCTAGTCTGGGCTCCTGGTAGGGGGGAAGGCTCCGGTCTCCGTTCTGTTGACGCCCTCTGGTTCCTAGGGGCACAGGCTCCATGAATTACTCTGTTTGAACACAGGGTTGGGGTCCTGACCGGGGTAGGCCCGGGCTAGACCCGGGGTAGCTACTTTACGTTAATATAAGGGGATACAGGGTGGATACCGGCCCGGGGTACCCGGTATTCCCCTTTTTAAGGTGACTTATGTAACTGCGAAGGGGAAGGGAGTCTTGGCGATACTGTAACTCCGTTACCAGAGGGCACAAGGGGTGTAAGGGGGGGTTTTTAGGGTGGTGAAGGGTGAGAAAGGGTCCAAAATCACTCAATAATTATGCAAATCCTCCCACACTATTGATATTTCTTGCATATATACACGCTGTGAAAAAGTCAATTGTTTGCTATATTCATCAATATAATTAAACAATGTTGATAAAAATGTATTCTGTTTGCATCAAGCTTTCAAAAACTTGTTCTTCTGCATCATAACAGTATTGATAACATTAAATAACACTGATAATACATGTACAATAATCAGATACACTGCAATGAATATAAAAAAAGGAGCAACTTAAATGTATCAGATTCTTCTCAATTTCCACTTTTGTGGTTCAGCTGTAATTTTGTATTTTTATGGTTTGATTTAACAAACTGTTCACCATGAGAAAAACCATGTTTAAGTAGTCATCAGAAGGGCTACCACAACCATCTAATGCAGGCATGGGTTTAAACACCTACCTCAGAGTAAAAGTTTTTTGTAAATGTATTTAGTTATTATTGCTGTGCCTTCAGTTAATAATTTATCAACCTATCTCTCTACAGCATTGATAAATCACCATAATGGTTTAAATATCAATGTACGGTAGTTGATTATAAATACAGAACAGTACAAAGAAAATTGTAATAATGGTAAGGACAATGGATCATTTGAGGAACTTGATCCTCATTTGGTACTCAATTTGTACGCGCTTTCATTTATATTTTGCAAACTTATAAGCTGCCTTGTATGCCGTAATAAAGAACTGGCTCAAAGTATTTGAGCAAGATTTCTCTAGCTGCAAGATCATGCGAGTTTATAGATAATAGAAAGGAATGTAAGATTTAATTTACAATTGTTCTGTGATTTCCACACTGTGAAAAGTGCATGTATAGCTGATTTGGCATTGCATTTCGGCGAAAAATCTTCAAAAACACTTCTGAATCATTGACAATTTGACTGTATAGTCACCAGGTAATTGTTTTTCAAATTGAAAGTTAAAATGCAAAGCACTTGCGGATCCACCGGCATTTTTTGGGAATTTTATTAAAACACAATTACACAAAAAAAGGTTTAAGTTGAACCTTTTGAAGTATAATGCATGCTACATCATGATATTTTTTGGTGGAGACGTGATCTTCTAAAAAGAACATTCACCCCTTGCAGTTTCTAGAGCTGTGACAAAAGAGGTATGCTTCTATATCTCCAAGAAGATATGTCAAGAGTTTTGCAAATAGTTGTTACGAATGGTGGTGACCAGTAGGGGAGAGCAATGTCTTGACAAGAAAACTTATTGAAGTTCTGCAAACGCGTATATTCTTACATATACAGAGAAGCTTGAACTTGCTTTGAAGCAAAAAAAGTGGCGCAGCAACAAAATTCTAAACTAGTGGATTAGTGTGAACAAAGTACCTGCAGGAGACCTTCTTGTAAAACTGGCTAAAAATATACCTAACTCTAGAATGCTTCAAAAAATTGTGCGGAATTATTGTCAAGTTTCTTCCGTGGACTGGTTAAGCATCCTTGAGCCAACTAGCAAGCTACATATAGTCCCACAAACAACATGTCATCAAAACTGTGTTAACGTTTGGCCCTTCAAATCTCCTTAACACTGCCTCCACACTTTCCATATTATCTGTGCGAGAGCCACCTACCATCTGGTAGTAGGTGGTAAATGTGAGCATTAAGTCCAATTTTACAAGTTAATGGAGAAAGTATTCTATCTAGTGAATAAGCAGTTGCGCATCTGGGTTTGATCATTAAAAGATACATGAACATAATTTTAAAGCATAGTTAACATTTATGCATTTTAGATCTGTACAAAGCTGCAAAAGTATATATCTTTGCTAACACATTAAACGGAGCAGTTTTTTTCAGAAACAACTGAAAAAAAGGTTTCTGAATAATATATAGAGAGTAACTCTTGCTGTTAGTTTGAAGGAATCCATAGTATGAAACTAAGCTTAAAATTTTGAATACCCTTCTATTTTGCTGATCGTTTAAAAATTTCCTTCATTAACTGAGCGGTTCATTTTTATTGGGTGATGTTTTATTGGACAGTTTTTTGATTGATTTTACTGAAAAGCTGAAAAATTTCCTGTTCTAGAGAAACGAATGTAACCAAAACACGGTGTCAAGCCAATTGAATATAAACGCTCAAAAAGCTCTCCAGGTTTCCAGCACTCTCTTTTTTAAAATATTGAGGATGAACTTGGTTTGAGTTTCAAAAAGAACTGGAACAAACACATTGTACAGAACAATTTAGGTAACTTTCGTAAAAACGGGGTCTCGGAAGCGAGGGACCAATTCAGCCCCCCTTTAGAAGATGATTTATAGTAGAAACAGTATCACTATTGATTCATAGCTCCTGAGCCGATGTCGTATTTTATGACTGCCCAGTACAGCTGAGTTAGTCAGTATGAGATTGAGGCCAGTGATCTGGAAATATTCATGAGCAAAATAGGGAGCTTAGTGGGTCAGCAAATCCAGTAAACTTTTCGCGGTTTACTCGATCAGAAAAAAGTCAGTGTGCAAGCCCATGGTTGCCCATATATTTAGCTTGATGCAGTGATGTGTGGCATCTATGAGCTAAAGCTACATGTATTTTATTAGCCAGTTGATGGCGACACAAGCTCTGGCCCTCAACTCAGTAAGTTTGTAGGACTCGCTTCCAAGAGATGATGTATAAACAAAAAACAACTACCACCCATTATCATTCGCTATTTGAAAATAACTTGAAGGTTTATTTGTTGCAAGCTGTGATTTATATATTTGCCACGTTGCATAAAAAACCAGCCAGCTTGGCTTGGTAGCAGGTACCTGGAATTGAGTTTCCTTGGAAAACTTAAAATTACATTGTATTTCCTCGGAATATGAGCAATTATGTATATGTACTTGAAAATAGACCTCACTTGTATGTTTGAACAAATGGCTCTACAGATTTTCATGGAAAGATTGGGTAGTCTGTTTATACATATCAGTGGCTATCTAGCACTTGGTAGAGCTCAAGAGAGCAGCAGCTTACTGCTCTGAGTTTAAGTGAGCAAGCTTACTCAGTTATAAATACTTTAGTGTGCCTTTGGAGCACGGTGGATTTTTCTGCAATATGCTGTCTGTCAGAAGACAACCTCAGAATGGTTCAGATTCTTTTTTTCTTTCATAACAGGAAATTTTTCGCGCTCTGTGTCAAAAATAAAGCTTGCTGCACCTAAGTTGATATATAATTACGAACTAACAATTCTCATAACCATCCAACTTCAATCCCATGTATTCTATGCTCACCTCTGAGGGACATCTGCAGCAGCATCATTTGCACTGCACAATGTTAGAATAATATAATTGTAACCTGATATGGCGATAATGTCAAGAATGCAACACAATCACTTAATTGATGATTTCTGCATTGTATTCAAATACTTAATCCTCACTTTTGTCTTCACAAATATCAATCTGAAAATTAATCGACAAAAACATGTTTGAACTGATGGATGGCGAGCAGAAACTTGCTCCGTCGTTAACATTTAGAAGAGAACAAAATGATTAATTGTTTTGTATTTAGGTTTACAAAATAATGCATAAAGTATTTTTCCATATTGTTTAACTTAAAAATGTGAGACAGCGCAGTTTGATTAAAATTGTTGAACGTATGGTTGGTAAGTTTACCACGGCCGACTTGAAAATCTAACAATGAAGGTTAGACAGTGAGCAATATTCCCGTTCAACAATCAAGATTCTTGTGAAAAGTCACTTAAAGCAGTTAAGTTAATTCAATTTCGACAAAAACTCTTGAATTGCACTTATAATTGCAAAAAATATCGCTGGTAAGGAGAGTCAAGCAATAAATCTCACTTGAAACCAAATTAAAACCAGCCATAAATGTGGAGATTTGTAAAGTAATGTTAAGAACTGTTCAGGTGAACTGCAGAACATGGAAGCAGGATATTTCAAGTTGAGCGATACTTGTTATGTTACTGTGTGAGTGTTCACACCATATTGTATAAAGTATCACAATTGTAAGTTGCTCCTTTCAATAACTTTGTTGGTGTGTAACCTCCGTGAATACTTGTTAGTCAATTTTTTATGTGCTGCATTGCCAAATCTTATATCATGAAGCCTTTGCTGTAACACTTATTGTTGAGAGCTTGTAGGAATAGCTGGTTCAACCCACTGTTTTCTGAGACTAGCCTCTCTGAAACAAATATCAAAGAAGAAACAGTTTTTCGGTTGATAAAAAATGGTTTACAGCTAGTTGCTTTCGGGCAATACATCATAAAGTGCTGAATCACCATAATTACTCAGTGTGGATTTTTTCAGCACTCTCTTTCAATTTGTGTAGTGTATTAAGGAAAGAATGGGGTACCCTGCAGTGGACTGGCTAGATATATCAAAAATGTCACTGTAACTAAGTTTGTCTTTATATTAAACAGGTTTTAACGCACTCCACCTCGACTCGACTTTGATTTAACCTTGAATTAACCAAAACTAAGCCTCAAATTGATTTCAGCTTGACCTAGGCTTGACCTGGACTCAACCTAACAACCAACTATCAAATATATCCAACCAATCAACAACTACCCTGTTTATGTAAAAGCTTTGTGGTGTTGCAAAACAAAATTATAGCTAAGATATGTTAATTTGTAAGGCAAATTAACAACTGACTATAAAGGCATCTCATTGACTCCTTGAGACAAAGGTTGATTGTAGTAAGATTCTATCTTTTTCTCCAATAAATTGGATTATGAGACTGTATATTTGGCTCCTGGATACTGCTTCATTAGGCAGTCAAGTTTTGGTGTTTGCTGGCTATCTGCTTCTGTGGAACTGTGTATCCCATAGAGGACAACTGAAGTAGAGTTTATAATAATCTCTACCAGTGTTTGACAAAAAATAGGGGAACTTATATTTACACTAGGGGAGCTATAAGTTGGGCGGTTGCAGGGAAAAGGATGAAGGTGCAAATTGTATCTATTTCAATGGTCTGTGGGGATTACAAAGCACTATCTATTTAGGTTGTAGTTGTTTTGGGTGGTTAAATACATTGGAAGTGGAGACGGGGGCCATATTATTGTTTAGTGGGTTAAAGGGGTGGGAAACAGGTTGTAGGGCCAAGAAATCATTGAATTTTCCCTTATTTTTGCTGCAACAACGCAAGTGAGACTTTCGGTAAATGTTCAATTTATCAATTTCCAAACAATGTTTCAATTGACAACAGCAATACCAAAAGGCTTTCTTCCACTTATACTAGTTCTCTCACAGCTCCATTAAAAATAATCCCTAAAACTAGATTACTCAACTGTTGTGAAGTACATATATATAAACTTTGAAACACAAATTTTGCTAGTATTCACAACTGTTATCTTCCACAAGTAACCCTTCCTCATATGGTACAAGCCTACTAGCTGTAACTTAGCTCTTTATTGTTTAGCTAAGCTGCCACTGGCCTGCCAATAGTATCCAGTCTGGTGACTAGTAATAGTAGTAGCAGTGATATTTTTATTCTTTTGACAACTTCAAATTTTTCCTGAGCATTCAGTTGTTGAATATGTGGCCAGTCATACTGTGGGATCGAACTAAATAAATCTTAGTTTTAATGATTGCAAACAATTTGAAGCATAACAAAAGTTCTGGTCTATCAAGCGTTAAGCGAGTATTTTCAAATGTGCATAAAAAAGTGGATTTCAGGGTGGTGACATAAGTTTGAATGAAACAGTCCATGCCTGGTCTAAAATTTCTGACTGATTGTCTAGTGCTAATCATGTTGTACTGTTATCTGGTGCTGAAATCATATGCTGTTATAACTTAACATTGTGATACAAAAGGCGACCAGCTGCAATTATTCCTGAAAATTCTTTTATACACACTCCTTTACTGATTGCAATGAAGTTTCAGCAAAGGGAAATTAAATAAAAGTTATCAGAGCACAAAAAAACTATGACAGAGAACAAATACAATAAAGAAAAGTGGGTACAGGAATAACATGAGCCAGTAAACGAGCGCACATGCTATAAGGCAACAATTGGTACACATGAGTAAGTAAAAAAGTACAATCTGTTTGATTCAGCTGCTTATTCCTCAACAACTTTTTGTTGAGGTGTATGCAGTTAGTGTGGTTGTATTGAGAGCTTGCAGAGATATTGCTCATTTGTGTGTTGCGCCAGGGTGATTGTGATGACCTCATAGACTCTGAGCAAATGCTGACTTTTCTTATGCTACTTTGTTGAGTTGACTTCTTGTTGCAAAGCTGCCTTCCAATCGTTGCTAATTATGGTTTTTTGAGTGCCAAGCTTCAGGGAGAATAAGCAGGTTTTTTTCCTCACTGAATTATGAAAGTCTCTTAAAGCTGCCAGGTACTGTGCAAAAATGTTCCTCTACTCTTCATGATTGTCTTCCTCTGTGTGCTGGTTCGGATTGTAGGTTCTTGTTTTATAAATCTGAACTTGACCACCAATCACATATTACTCATCCACCCCTGCCTGCTAATTGCACAAACTCTAGTCAAGATCAAACAAGCCTGCCGTGCATGGCAACAGGCATTTCTACACAAGCCTTAGGAGTGACCAGTCAGACCACTACTGATCACCACATGAAATCTTTTATTAAAGCTTAACCTGAACAAGGAGATGGGTGCCTGCAACTGCGCGTAGAGGAGGAGTTCGAGAGGGAGTTTTTTTCAGCTGTTATACAACTGCCCTTCCCCCTCTACACAGTACCCCCTCCCCTTCAGCACACCATTCCTGTGCAGATGACTCCCTCTGCGCCACGGCACGCTGATCAAAGGAAAAGAGAAGAGGGATTAACCGCTAGGAGTGGATAGCCAGTCAGAACTGATAGAGAGACAGATGGGCACCCACAGCTCTTCCCATGACCATCTTGCTCTCAAGCAAACTTTCCCACCCAGTGGAATTCCACCAAGTCCCCCCCCCCCCAACTACATACTGCTTCCCCAACCCCCCAGCATGTCCACTGCACCGGCTAAGAACACACTCACCTATGGTCAGAGTGTCGCAATGCCTGCTACCACTTTCCTTCCCCCCTTGGCTCCTCTACCCCCTGATGGGTCGTAGATGCTTTGACCTGGACCCAAGGCCCTCCTTCCTCAACCGGGATGAACCGGAGTTGAGTTTCAGTGCATTCACTGTTCAAACGAAGCCTTCCACGTTAATTCAGTTGCCTCTTGAAGTCACCAATGAGGGCATGCAGACACTGGGCCAGATAGTGCCCAGTAAGAGGAAAGGAGCAAAGCACTTGGCTGGACTCATTAAGCAGGGCAACTCTCTTTAAAAGCCACCCAATCTTTTTGCTCCTGCACTGTCATTGTTGACCGTTAGGCCCTCCCCCCACTGTTCCCAGTCAGGAAGTACCCAGTAAACAGGGTCCCGTTTTAGGGACCTGATTACTGCACAAAAGAGAGTGATTACACCTGCCTTCCTCCCGGCCTCTGCACCTACACCTAGCGATACTCCTCCGTCCCCCATGCCTGTCGCCAAACCGTTGCATTCGGTTGCTTCCCCATTGTCAGGATGGTGGACATTGCTAGCCCATGCCTTTTCTCATCCACCATTGAGTAGGAAGTGGTGGCCCCCCAAATAGCTGGGAAAAAGTCCCCTGTAGCTCAAAGGGTACTTCAATGGGTCACCCTCAACACAAAAAAGGCCACGCATACAAAGACATTCGAAGACGACACAACAAAGTGCGTGCCCGCTTTGTGAGTTTCCTGCCGAAAACAGGTGGCAGCTGTTGGTGCACATATATCAGTACTTGGTGCCTTATTTTTGACGCTGCAATATACCAGTGGTAGCCGAGACAGCGTATACTGCCAACACAAGATGCGCAGGCACCCTACAGACTCAGACCACCACCAGCGTCTCGGGTACATCTAAGCGGTAGATAGAGCGTCTGTCAGCCCACTCAGACTGGGGAACTTCAACGTGACTCCACCGGTCCCCATCCTAGCCTGGCTGGCCCTACAGATATGGCTCCATTCCCTCTCTCGGGACCCTCTTTGGCACCATTCACAATTGTATATCTGATGGCTTTACCCATCATCGAGTATAAGATAACAAAGAAGCCGTGTACGGTGGTGGCAGCCAATGTCTAGGCCATGATTGTCTCACCAGCCTCCCCTTCTGTCTCTTCCGTCTCCAGTTCCCCAAAGCCTGTAATCCGTCTGTAACTTGCAAGGGCCCTGAACCTACTGCTCCCTCCGTGTTCCAACCTGAAGAACTCCCACTCTGTGAGGTAGATCTGTCAGTTCGTATTCAACAGGACAGGGAAAAAATGGGCTGCAGCCATCGAGCAGGGCACTACTGACCTCGACCAACAACCGCAGGCCCTCCGGATGAAGGTGGTGATGGGCTCTCTCACTCAGGCCGAAATCACTGAAGCCCATGTACAGGGCAGAGCTCTGGAAGGGAGAAAAAGCTGGTTTGAAAGGATGCCACTCAGACGGGTAACAAGCAAGCTATTTTAGAGCAGGTGTCCTCCACCCTTCAGTAGTCACACCGGTTGTGTCCATCCTTTTGTTATTCACATGCGTTGTGTCAACCCTTTAGTTGTGTGCACCCCATTTCTGTCCCCTTCCTCAGTCACGCGGGTCGCGTGCATCCGTTACTCCCTCTGCCAATCGCTCTGGGCATCCATCCCCTCTAGACACACGTGGTCTTGTGCAAAAGGTTTCACGGTTTTGCGTACACCTCTCCTCCGTTGTTCACAGGTTTTTTTGTGTGCTACTTGAGCTGAGCGCATGTTCATCTATGTTCCTCTCCAGACTACACCAATTGCATGTAGTTGACAGCCTCATAATGAAGCTAAGCTTCCTTTTTCTATCCGGCACCAATAATTTGGTGAACACCGTATGATAAGTTAATACGAGTAGGTGCAGTTACTAATAGTTGAAGCAGCCTATATGTCAGATTTACGTAGAGGTGGCCACTGCACTATCAGCCTGCGAGCTCATTTGCTTGCATTGGACACTGATTTAGTCTAGTTTACCTTGACTGCACCGAGGTGAGTTAATGGGACGCGTTAGCCAATACGTTGGGTGTTTTCTGGTTGATAGCACTACAAGCTGGAGCAGCCGCGCTGCAGAAAGCAGATGAATCAAGTCATTCCTATACTACTATTAGTTGATCAAGGTGAACTGCTGTTATTGCTAATTATAGTGTTAGTTTTTCATGATGTCATATGGCTATTCAAATATTGACTGTTAGTCAGATTACAATGTGTCAGCTTGCTGTGTGTTATTTTTATGTAGCGCCTGTTGACACGCGTGCTTTATCGGCTGAGTTTTTAAGCCAAACCATTTGCTGTATTTTCAACTGCATGCATATTCTATAAATATTGACACATTAGCCCAGAGTGGCAGAGCTGTTATAAAGTTTACACAAGAAGATTGCTTGTGTAAATAACTGTGCATTACAATAGAGCGGCTTAAAACTTTGAATTTTTCTGATACATTTTGCTGGTTGACTGTTAACTAATTAGTTGTCTGCCATACAGCAATGAGTAGTCTCTGTCTCTCTCCCTCGCCCTCTCCCCCCTCCCCCCTCTCCCTCCCCCTCTCCCTCCCTCTCTCCCTCTCTCCCTCTCTCTCTCTCCCTCCCCCCCTCCCTCTCTCTCCTCCTCCTCCCTCCTCCATCCCTCTCCCTCCCTCCTCCCTCCCTCCCTCCCTCCCTCCCTCCCTCCCTCCCTCCCTCCCTCCCTCCCTCTCTCTCTCTCTCTCTCTCTCTCTCCTCTCTCTCCCCTCCCCCCCCCCGATTGCCCTGCCCCAATGACGTTGTACACCTCCTCTTTGTCAGTAGCAACCCTATAATAATATATATATATGTGCCCCTAAAACTCACCCCACGCTATTCTCCTTATAAATTGATTAAAGAAGAGTGTGAAAGAATGCATGGAAACTACCCCAGTTCTGGGTAACCTGTACACAGTAAAGACCCCAGAGAGCCTGTGGATAGTGTCACAGGATATTAACGTCATAAAGGATTCATCCAAACCACTTTAAAGTCAAGAGAGCATATATCTGGCTCGCCCAACTATAAGTAGAAAGATACAGACAGATAAAAAAGCGACTACAGACTAACAAACTGGCAGTACTGAAGCTGGTCCTGAGAGTTCCTTCTCCTACAATTGGTCGATTAAATAGTAAATAGACCGCACCATATGCTAATCCTTGATTGGTTATGTTTGTGGTTGCTGGGATATTACACCCTGCCTGATTCATGTATTTTTGTATGATTGCATGTAATTGGCCCATCCGTTATAAGGAGCTGGATATTCCTGTGTAATTTCAATGAAATGAAAAATTTTTCTGTGGTTAAACCGAAGTCATTGGTGCGCTGTACTGTGTATACTTTTATACTGTTAAATTGATATTGGTAACAAAGTATATATCACACATATTTCATTGTGTCATTTGTCTGAGTTCAGATTTTTGTATTTCTTAGTCGATTCAGAGTGGACCTGTTGTCTGAGAGATTCATAATCTGAGTGAGCCTATGAACTCTTTCATAGTGTAGAGCTAGTAAGGTCAGGAGAACGAGACAGATGCAAGTGATGATTTTTGCTGAAAACATTGTTGTGTGTGTCTGTAGTAGGCATGCACAATGACTACACATGTACAGTGGTACGTCATGATTTGGAATGTTAAGCCCAACACATTATTTTTTGTAGACTATGGATACAGAGTGAGTTTTTACTCGGAAAGATTTTAGGAATGGTTTCATGGTTTAACCACATAGAAATAGATAGGTAACAGGCTAAAAGAAAGTCCAATATGCTGTTTATCCTTCCATGTAGTACTTGCTTGAAGATTTTTGTGCATGGCTAATTTTCACATCACCGATAGAGCTAAATGAAATAATTGTGCATGCAAATGTTTTTAGGGGTGACTGATGACTTAACCAGGCAATGATTTATATGTAATAGGGTACAAAAATCTCCACTAGTTTGTTTGTCATTTCATGCAAACTTGCTTAAGGCTCTTAATCATGGCTAATTTTTACTCCTTTAGTGAAACTGAATGTATTAAATGTGTATGCAAGTGTTGTAGCTGTCAAAGCAGCCATTGTCAAGATATAGCTGTTCAAAAATTATTTGAATGATTTGTGTTGGATATCATGGTTGCCACAATACAAAAGTATCACTTTTCCATTTGGTCATTGGCATTCAATGGAGATAATGCAATAAGCAGTGCTTCTAATTGGCTGACATAACTAGTATATCAGCCATTGCCATAGATAACTTTTCATTAAGAATTCAAAAATACTCAGCTTTTGTAACAACACTAGTATCATAGCTTAAATTGTTGACTGCACATGTGCTTTGGTATTTGCTACACACTTAGCCTAGCAAATCAAATCAATGAAGCTTTTCCTAAACCCAATTAAAATGGATGCTCAGTGCACACAATACCTAATTGGGAACCATGTAGTAGAAGGTAGTTTGATACATTTTGCCGATCACTCATAAATACTGCAATTTTTGATCCAATGAAACGCAAAACAAATTTTACTATGACTAAGATGAAACTTTCAGGTGACGTGCTGACAACACTATTCTCTCATCCTACCAAAACACAGTTGAAGCCGTGCCAATGAAGTTGTTTATGCACATGAGCTTCAAATATAAACTTTTACGGAAAAACACCTGAAGGTAACTGACTAGTGCGTGTTTTACATTTCCTTGCATTTTCAATTTTTGAAAAATCATAAACAATGATGATAAATAGGATGTCTGCTGATTTACCCGAACAAGAAGAGAAGATTCTTTTACCAGATGAGAAAACACAGAAAGAACCAAAAAAAATTGCCTTATTTCCGCATAGAATTAGTAGCGGATCTAGTATGAGTAATCTACCAACCAGAAAACAGAACATTGTACGATTTGTGGGTTGTAGATAGGTATGGGGTGTACACATAATGCGCCGTATACATAAATCATCTCAGTACATAGTTACTTACTGTGTAAGCACACCACGACAAGGGCGAAACCGCATTAATTTGTTGGCAGACTCAATCAAACCAGAAATGCAAAACTAAAGATCTACCACGTAGTCTTTTTGAGCATAAAAATTAAAAAAATTACAATAAACCAGTGTTGTCTCAATCAGCAAACAATTATCATCAAAACACATGGCTGGGGTAGTTCTCTTCAACTAGGGGGAGATGAATTGCCTCCAACAACTGAGATTTATTCCGAAAGAACCATTTCATTAAAATCATTTACAAAAATGAATTTTAAGAGACCTAGAACAAAGAGTATTAGAATTTTAGAATGCTCAGTAATAAAAAGACCATAGCAAAGGTAAAAACAACTGACCTTACGATTGCCACTACGTTTTGTAGCAGTAGCAGATAAAACCTTGCGCTTTCTGCTTTGTGAGTCAACAATTTGATTGTCAATATTGTTGTTCATGTGTGCAAGAAGTAAGTGTAACCATTTTAAAAATTATTCCAAAAATGGAAAACATCACATTTAATCGGAAAATCTCACTTGATAACAGATTTCATATAAGATCTGCTCAGCATCTTTAGAGGTTCAACTTCACTGCTTGTGCCAGGCTTCGGCATTGGAGATTTTAGATGTGTAACTTTTACATTACATCTTGCTTTGTTACCTTTTCTCCTCTTGTGCTTCATAATGTAGATCACAATGAGACTGCAAATTTATATAATTTTTCAATACAAAGATATTATTTTTGGTAAGTCACTTGAAATGTACATCTGCAAAAAATAACATCTTGATTGCTCTACCTGAACTAAGACAAGATTCATATGCGCAAGTAGTAATGTAAGAGCAGGCTCCAGTCATGGTGTCTAGGGACGAGAAAATTCTCCTGGTTCCAAGTGTTTTTTGTTGGCACCAGTTACCATGAGAACTTGAGATGTACCAGTTTGTGTGCACCGGTGTCAAAATTCAATACTATTTTTGTTTGACTCAAGTATTTATTGTGCATTGTCGTTTATATTGTGACTTGTGTGCTGATTTAGATGTAGGGGTTCGATTATTTTCGTGGGTACTGTTTTTGCACAACAGTTTTTATTCTTTGTTGTTCATTGGTTGCTCACATTATTGTACGATGATTTAGATCATAGGTTGAGTAGTTTATAAACATGGTATGCATGATTTGCTTGTACAGGTGGTTTGTTTTGCGTTTGAACGTCAGATTATCATTGTACAGTTATTGGTTCAGTTTTATTGTATGACATAACAGTGTTGTATCACTGTATAGCTTTGTTACATAAGTGAAAATATTGAAAGCTTGTGTTGTGTCTTATTATTTCCCTTGTATATTAGGTAAAATACATTGGATAAAATCTATATGATAATTATTATAGAGCCCCGAGGTTTGATAAGATGTTTGTACTAATAAGAGAATAAATTATACAAGAGCTTCATACAGTACTTGGAGTTGCGAAGATAAGTTCATAGTAACAGGATTAGTCCACTGGGTATCATCAGCACTGAGTTCCCCTCCAAATGGGATAAATTTATCATGCAGTTATTCTGCAACATCCCTGTATGCATCTGATTTGGACAACTCCTTATTGTGTTTGGCTTGACAAAAAAGTTGTTTTCAATCAGGGCTGCCAGATGCGAAGAGAAAGATAAATTGTGGTATGTGTTTGCATTTGCAGTCTCTTTTTCCTTTGTAAATCATCACATTCAAAGCACATTTTCTAGGTTCTTCAATAGTAATAGGATAGGATCAGATCTCTGTAATGGAGTTTAAGGATAAGGTTCCCCTGGTTCTAAGTATACTTTTAGTTGGCCCCAGTTACCATGTGAACCTGTGAGGTACCTTTTTGTGTGCACCAGCGGTTATAATGTTGAATGTTTGCTGAGTATTTACTGTGCAGGGTTTGTTTATGTTCTGATTTTTATGTTGATTTGGATGCCTGGGTTTGATTATTGAATAATGATTTAGATTGGGGCGGGGGGGGGGTTGAGTACTGTATAAAAATGAGTTGTTGTATTATTGTATAACTTTAATATATAAGAAACATTATAGATAAGCATTGAACACCTGTACCATAAGCTCGAAAAAAAACTTGTAGAAGAACATACATCTTTATTTGTTTATCTATAAACCTGTGGTTGGATTTTTTACCAAAAAAATGTTGACCAATTCCATTGATATAATTTTTTAAAAACTTCTCTACCCAACGCACTTTTTTTATTTTCTTTTTTCAATGCTTGTTAATATTGTTCGGGACGCCACCGATCGTAACACTTGTAACGGCACAGTAACAATTCTATCAACATTGTTCTAACAATTTTATGTCACATCCTATATTATTTACCATTTGTCTGTAAGCATTATTGTAAACATGTGCATGCATCTCTGTGCAGTCAACTATGCCACTATGGACAACCCACTTCTATTACTAGACGTTCTATTAGCCAATACTAGCCAATCAATCAGGCCATGCGTGGCCTGCCTTTCTTACCTTTTATATTCTACACAATCCTTTGTGAATTGATTGTATAAATATTTGTGTCAGTGCATAATAAAACCAGAGTTAACCTGACTCTCACACAGCTTCGATGACTTTCACTCTGCGCAGGTCAAGACAGCTAAACTCAAGCAGCAGATAGCATTAATAACAACCACTTGGTTCAGTTGAATATCACTGCGAGCAATTGTTCGTAGAAAGTGAACAGTCAAGTCGACATTCACTGCATATGACCCCTGGGCGTATGATACTAGAACGCTGTTCAAATTGATATCTCGACTCCTCGCAGCTATTCAGTTTGGCCAGAAAATCAGTGGAAAATGTGGCAGTCACATCAACTCCGTACTGTGTATAGCTCACGAGCATACAACACTGCAAATTCTGTTCAGCTAGATTAGTCTGTCGACCTCATTACCTGCCAAAACATACAAAGATATCAACTACACTGCAATAACCATTCACTGCATTATGGGGAGTTGTAAAGGTGAAAGCTACCTTCGGTCTCACCATAAATTCCTGTACAATATTTACAGTAGTTAAAAATAGTATAAGGGTTTGAAATTTTTTGTTGTTCATTTCTTTGAAAATCGTTACAGCATCGTCTCGTAGAGACACACCCCATTCATACTGTTTTGTCGAGGCTTATCCACATAGTCCTTTCATGTTTAACATGTGTTTTGCGACATAAAATACTTCAGCTAGAAATGTCACTAGGTGTACTGCCTCCTGCCGAAAAAGGATATTATATTGTTTTATGTATTTGTGGTAGATCTCTAGAAAAAAGTTTTTACACGCAGTGTTTTTGGTGACATACTATTCTAAAGTAAAAATAAACATATTAGCAAAAGGTAATAAATATTGAAGTAAAACAATATTTGAAACAGGTTTTTATTTTTAACTATTGTTAAATAATATTTTTATTAATTTTTACCTTATTACTGCGAATCCTGCTGGTAGCTATGTAATAAATAATTGTGGTGGATGTTGTTTCTTCAGAAAATGTTTCTGAAGTGAATGCTTTGTGTGTAAAAACACCACAATTTAAACACTCAAAGTTGCACATACTAGCCCTAGAGAACATTTTAAAACTTGCACGAACGTCTTTTATAATCTATAATGATTTTATTGGCGCAAAATACTCCTAATAACACACAGAAATTTTCTCACGAATAAACTTTCTTTTTGCGTGGAAAACTTTGTATATATTATAAAGGTTTTTCTCAGGAAGAATGTTGTTTTTTTTTGTCAAAAAATGTGTCTTTCGGACAAAGAAATTTTGTTCGTTCAGATGAAAAATGTTTTTTGTTTGAATGAAAATCTTTAAATATATCATAAAGGGTTTACTTGCAAGAAATGTTTTTTCTGAGCACAAACTTCGTTTGTTCAGACAGAAAGTACTGTTTTTTCAAACCAAAATTGTTGTTTTGTTTGCGCAAAAACAATTTTTTTTGCTAAAAAATCTTTATATATATTATAAAGGTGTACGCGCAAAAAATGTGTTTTTTTTGCTCAAAAAAAAAATAAAAGCAACTTTTTAGGCGAAAAATGTGTTTTTTCAGACAAAAACTGGTGTTTTTCCAGATGAACATTGTCGTTTTATTCACGACAAAAATTTCGTTTTTTGCGAGAAAGTTTCTTTATGACATATACATAATTGTATAATTGTTTCGCATAAACAAAAATTTGTTGCGCAAAAGTTTTTATCTAAATAACAGCGGGTTTTCCTGCAAAAAAAGTTATTTTTTGCGCGAAGAATGTGGTCTTTTTCACACAGAGAATATGTTTTTCCAGACAAAAAAAGTTCGTTTGTTTGCGTAAAAGACATCGTTTTTGCGCAAAAAAGCTTTTATAATATACACAGTTTTTTTTTTATGTATATTAAAAATGTATTTCACACAAAAAATATTCATTTTCGCGCAAAACATGTGGTTTTTTCAGACAGAGAATGTTGTTTTTCGAGACCAAAATTGCTGTTTCGTTCGCGGGAAAAACCCTTTATCATGCTTTTGCCCAAAAACCCCTTTATAATGTATACAGATTTGTTTTGTGCGAAAAACATATTATGTGCGGTAAAATCCCAATATAAAGTTCAAAGGGTTTTCACGCAAAAAAATTTTCTTTTTCGCGCAAAGAATGTGTTTTTTCAGACAGAGAATCTTGTTTTTCCGGATGAAAAACATTGTTTTTGCGCAAAAACCTCTTTACAATATGTATTGATTTGTTTTGCTCAAAACCAAGTTTTTCTGTCAGACAAAAAGATGATGTTTTTTGCACCAGAAATATTGGCTTACTCGTGGAAGACCCTCTATAATTTATACAGATTTTTTGCAGACTATTTTTTGCGAAAAGTTTTTTATGATATATAAGTTTTTTTCGACCAAATAAACAAAAATTTTTCACTTTTATATGTTTTGAAGCACTTTTTGCAGCGAAACTTTCATTGATTTCACCTCATGTCAATTGGTGCCAACTTTAGCAATTTAAGAGCCATGGTTTTTACACAGAAAGCACGCATTTCAACAACAGTGATTGATGGAGCAGCATCTACTACAACTACTAGGATGATTATCTGCATTAAAACTACATCTGAAGGAACAAAATCTACTACAGAATATACTACAACTACTAGGAGGATTCTTTGCATTAAGGTAAGAAATAAGAAATAAATATTTAACACCAGCTGGGACATTCAACTTGTTGCTCTATGGAGTGTCTAGCTTTGAATAAATTACAATTGAATAATAATCAATAACTCAAATTTTTCTTTACTTTATTTTTAAATCAATAGACAAGATATTGAGAGTCAATTGACGGATGGAGAGCCAGAATCCTACATCTTAGAAGTCCAACTGAAAAGAATAATCAAGGCGCTGAAAGTTAATTGATGATTGAAGAGCCAGAATCCCAGCAAATGTTTTCTCCATTATCATCTCCAATCAGTGATCCTCCTTCAAACATAACTCTACAATCTCAAACATCCAAACATGTTGTTATTAATTTGAAAAAGAGGAGTCAAGAAGATGAAACAATGGATGATGATAAAGAGTCGAAATGCAAAAAAAGAGTTGTGATGGATGTTGAAGGCAAGACATTTCTTCGACACACTAAGTTTCCCTTTCTGGAATCCACAAGCAACAACCTGGCTAGCCTCACCCACAAGAGTTCTTCTCTGCTAAATGATGTGGGTCTAGAGTGTCAAAAATTCATTAAAACAACAGCAGCAATTCGAGTTCTACCATAACCAACAGTTGTGCCGGTATTAAGTGTAGAATTTCGTGATAAAGCGATGTGCACCATTACCTACAACTACTGAAAGGATAATTAGATAATTCAAGTGAAGAGTGATGTTTCAACTGATGTGTAGTATTGCTCGTTAATAACGCTAAGCGATGGCGCCCAGTGACTTTGATCTACATGGGTGAGAGAAAGACTGGAAAATCGATTTTCCGTATTGCTGATGGTTATGGATGTTTTTTAAAGTCTAAAGACACATTCAACCTACTGACAGGCAAGAGTACAAATCAGATCATGGCTTTTTTCAACATTGTTCGCCTGTACGATTTTCCACCAGATAGTGTCATAAGTTTTGAAAACCTGGGAATGCTAAGAAAATGCGACATCCGATGGAACAAGACTGCTGAGACTCTTGTGGCTCAATACAGATGCATGATAAGTCAAGAGTTGCTGATTGGAGATGTCTGCATTCCTCATCAAATACCTTCAGCGGTGATATCTGAAAAATGCGGCAGTAGTAATATATGAGCAGATCTCCCTACCAAGTGTTTTTTTGTGGATTTGATCTTGGAGTTGAGACAATGGGTTACGGCGTTGGATGAATTCGCCGAGTTTATATTGTATTTTACTTGAGGGGTACTTGAGTGGCATTTGAATGGCATTTAAGTGGCATTTGAGTTTTGATTAGTTTTTTACTTAATTTGAACTTATATGGCATATAGATTTTGAATGTATGGCATTCAAGTTTTGATAACTTTTTTACATAACTCGAACTCATATGGTATCTTGAGAGAGAGGGGAGAGGAGAGAGGAGAGAGGAGAGATGGGAGATGAGAGAGGAGAGAGAGAGAGAGAGAGGAGAGAGATTTTTTAGTTTTCTATACATTCATGTATATATGGTTAGTTATGTACATATTTATGGCTATATTTATATTTACATAGAGAGAGAGGAGAGAGGAGATATATCTAAATTGAATAAATACATTGATTAAAAATGAATCATTGTATGATTATATACATTTATTACATAATAAGTAAGGAAAATCTCCCCATATAATATAGCTAGAGTCAGTAAATACTAAGTAATACAAAGCACTACAACTTGTAATAAAGACAAAGTAATAACAGTTAATGCATAGTTTGTTCCTTTACAATGATGTCTTTGATGTACTGATGTTATATCTTAGGAAGGAAGACTTCTGTTCTATGTGCTTTTAATTTCGTAATGAACTAAAATAAAAAAAGTTATGTATTAGTATAGAATGATTAAGCAAAAATGTAAAATAATTACATGAATTTGAATTATAGTTCTAGTTACATTGGATAGCTTACATTATTAGAAAAGGGAAATAACTCACCAAGTTACATTGTTCAGCTTGTTCTTTCTTTAGCATTATTTTCACCAAGTGCTTTTGATTCTCTTTTATCTATCTAAAAGCAAACAAAAAATACTTGCTTTATAAGTATGCTGTAATAAATACACTAATTACACCAAAAAAGTGCTTTTTTAACATGGAAAAACGTATATATACAACATTTTGTTGTAAAAACTACACTAATTACACCAAAAAGTCCTTTTTTTCACCTTTAACATGTATATATTCAGCATTTTGTTGTAAAAAATACACTAATTACACCAAAAAAGTCCTTTTTTCACCTGGAAAGTGTATATATTCAGCATTTTGTTGTAAAAAAATACATTATTTACACTAAAACAGTCCTTTTTTTACCTGGAAAATGTATATATTCAGCATTTTGTTGTAAAAAATACATTATTTACACCAAAACAGTCCTTTTTTCGCCTGAAAAATGTAGATATTCAGCATTTTGTTGTAAAAATACACTAATTTAAAAAAAAGTCTTTTTTTCACTTGGAAAATGTATATATTCAGCATTTTGTTTAATTTATGATAAAAATTAGTAAAACTCACCTATAGTGATATGATTGCCTTGAGTTATAGATTAGCTTCTTGAGCTCTTGTTCTGGACAGTTTTTTTCAGCATCATCGAAGTATAATCCATGTAGTTGAGTCTTCATTGGTTTGGTATCATCTAAGCAGGAGAGGAAGTAATGTTGTGTAACATTGACTCTTCATTGGTTTGGTATCATCTTGTCTTCAAAATCGATGTAGTTTGAGTCTTCATTGCTTTGTCATCATCTAAGCAGGTGGTAGATCTTGAAAGGAATTCCTGCTGTGTTGGAGAAATATGCTGTCTTCAAAATCCATGTAGTTTGAGTCTTCATTGGTTTGGTATCATCTAAGTAGGTGGTAGATCTTGAAAGGAATTCTTGCTGTGTTGGAGAAGTGTGCTGTCTTCAAAATCCATATAGTTTGAGTGTTCATTGGTTTGGCATCATACAAGTAGGTGGTAGATCTTGAAAGGAATTCTTGCTGTGTTGGAGAAGTGTGCTGTCTTCAAAAATCCATGTAGTTTGAGCCTTCATTGGTTTGGTATCATCTAAGTAGGTGGTAGATCTTGAAAGGAATTCTTGCTGTGCTGGAGAAGTGCGCTGTTTTCAAAATCCATGTAGTTTGAGTCTTCATTGATTTGGTATCATCTAAGTAGGAGGTAGATCTTGAAAGGAATTCTTGCTGTGTTGGAGAAGTATGCTGTCTTCATAATCCATGTAGTTTGAGTCTTCATTGGTTTGGTATCATCTAAGTAGGTGGTAGATCTTAAAAGGAATTCTTGCTGTGTTGGAGAAGTGTGCTGTCTTTAAAAATCCATGTAGTTTGAGTCTTCATTGGTTTGTTATCATCTAAGTAGGCGGTAGATCTTGAAAGGAATTCTTGCTGTGTTGGAGAAGTGTGCTGTCTTCAAAATCCATGTACTTTGAGTCTTCATTGATTTGGTATCATCTAAGTAGGTGGTAGATCTTGAAAGGAATTCTTGCTGTGTTGAAGAGGTATGCTGTCTTCAAAATCCATGTAGTTTGAGTCTTCATTGGTTTGGAATCATCTAAGTAGGTGATAGATTTTGAAATGAATTCTTGCTGTGTTGGAGAAGTATGCTGTCTTCAAAATCCATGTAGTTTGAGTCTTCATTGGTTTGGTTCAAAATCGATGTAGTTTGAGTCTTCATTGATTTGGTATCATCTAATTAAGTCGTAAATCTTGAAAGGAATTCTTGCTGTGTTGGAGAAGTATGCTGTCTTCAAAATTCATGTAGTTTGAGTCTTCATTGGTTTGGTATCATTTAAGTAGGTGGTAGATCTTGAAATGAATTTTTGCTGTGTTGGAGAAGTATGCTGTCTTCAAAATTCATGTAGTTTGAGCCTTCATTGGTTTGGTATCATCTAAGTAGGTGGTAGATCTTGAAAGGAGTTCTTGCTGTGTTGGAGAAGTCGACTGTCTTCAAAATTCATGTAGTTTGAGTCTTCATTGGTTTGGTATCATCTAAGTAGGTGGTAGATCTTGAAATGAATTCTTGCTGTGTTGGAGAAGTGTGCTGTCTTCAAAATTGATGTAGTTTGAGTCTTCATTGGTTTGGTATCATCTAAGTAGGTGGTAGATCTTGAAAGAAATTTTTGCTGTGTTGGAGAAGTGTGCTGTCTTCATCTTCATTAGCTTGGTATCATCTAAGTAGGTGGTAGATCTTGAAATGAATTCTTGCTGTGTTGGAGAAGTGTGCTGTCTTCAAAATTGATGTAGTTTGAGTCTTCATTGGTTTGGTATCATCTAAGTAGGTGGTAGATCTTGAAATGAATTCTTGCTGTGTTGGAGAAGTGCGCTGTCTTCAAAATCGATGTAGTTTGAGTCTTCATTGATTTGGTATCATCTAATTAAGTCGTAGATCTTGAAAGGAATTCTTGCTGTGTTGGAGAAGTATGCTGTCTTCAAAATTCATGTAGTTTGAGTCTTCATTGGTTTGGTATCATTTAAGTAGGTGGTAGATCTTGAAATGAATTTTTGCTGTGTTGGAGAAGTATGCTGTCTTCAAAATTCATGTAGTTTGAGTCTTCATTGGTTTGGTATCATCTAAGTAGGTGGTAGATCTTGAAAGGAGTTCTTGCTGTGTTGGAGAAGTCGACTGTCTTCAAAATTCATGTAGTTTGAGTCTTCATTGGTTTGGTATCATCTAAGTAGGTGGTAGATCTTGAAATGAATTCTTGCTGTGTTGGAGAAGTGTGCTGTCTTCAAAATTGATGTAGTTTGAGTCTTCATTGGTTTGGTATCATCTAAGTAGGTGGTAGATCTTGAAAGAAATTCTTGCTGTGTTGGAGAAGTGTGCTGTCTTCATCTTCATTAGCTTGGTATCATCTAAGTAGGTGGTAGATCTTGAAATGAATTTTTGCTGTGTTGGGGAAGTATGCTGTCTTCAAAATCTATGTAGTTTGAGTCTTCATTGGTTTGGTATCATCTAAGTAGGTGGTAGATCTTGAAAGGAATTCTTGCTGTGTTGGAGAAGTGTGCTGTCTTGAAAATTGATGTAGTTTGAGTCTTCATTGGTTTGGCATCATCTAAGTAGGTGGATCTTGAAAGGAATTCTTGCTGTGTCACATAAGTAGGAGAGAAAGTCATGTTGTTTTACATCTATCGTTGGTGTTGGAAGATCTTGACCACATGTTTATAGTCTTTGCTACTGCTGCATTTCGTCTCAAACAAGAGTCCAAAGTAGACATCATAACTACAAAATACAAAAAATTGTTAGTTACAATTGATTCATTTATTTTCATTGGCTTTATCTACATAGAGTAGCGAAGAAAAAGTTTGTGTGAGTATAAAACTATCTAGTAGAGATAAATTTATATCTAGGTTCAACTAGCATTGAATAATTATTATTATTTTGTTAATAATAAATAAGTAGAGTCGGCTACTTTACTAGAACTTGGACAAACACTTATTTTAAAAATGAATAATTAGAGCTTTCTACTAGTGTTAAATAATTAATGATAATAATTTACCTTATCACCACTTAGAGCCAGATGATTTAATTAACTAAAGACAAATAATTATTTTAGCAATTCTTACCTTGATGCTGGATGTTCTCCTAGTAGCTGTAGTAGATGATGGTTCTCCGCTTGCTGTTGAAGAACTGGATGCTTTCTGTGTGAAAACAGTGGCTCTTAAATAGCTAAAGTTGCACTGATTAAACCCTATGAATCAGCATTTTTTTCCAATGCTTTCGCGGGAATAAATAGTTTATTTTCACGCGAATAGAAACCGTTGCTTTCGCGGGAATAAATAATTTATTTTCACGCGAATAGAAACAGTTGCTTTCGCGGGAATAAATAGTTTATTTTCACGCGAATAGAAACCGTTGCTTTCGCGGGAATAAATAGTTTATTTTCACGCGAATAGAAACCGTTGCTTTCGCGGGAATAAATAATTTATTTTCACGCGAATAGAAACAGTTGCTTTCGCGGGAACAAATAGTTTATTTTCACACGAATAGAAACTGTTGCTTTCGCGGGAATAAATAGTTTATTTTCACGCGAATAGAAACCGTTGCTTTCGCGGGAATAAATAATTTATTTTCACGCGAATAGAAACAGTTGCTTTCGCGGGAATAAATAGTTTATTTTCACGCGAATAGAAACCGTTGCTTTCGCGGGAATAAATAGTTTATTTTCACGCGAATAGAAACTGTTGCTTTCGCGGGAATAAATAGTTTATTTTCACGCGAATAGAAACCGTTGCTTTCGCGGGAATAAATAATTTATTTTCACACGGATAGAAACAGTTGCTTTCGCGGGAATAAATAGTTTATTTTCACGCGAATAGAAACCGTTGCTTTCGCGGGAATAAATAATTTATTTTCACGCGAATAGAAACAGTTGCTTTCGCGGGAATAAATAGTTTATTTTCACGCGAATAGAAACCGTTGCTTTCGCGGGAATAAATACTTTATTTTCACGCGAATAGAAACAGTTGCTTTCGCGGGAACAAATAGTTTATTTTCACACGAATAGAAACTGTTGCTTTCGCGGGAATAAATAGTTTATTTTCACGCGAATAGAAACCGTTGCTTTCGCGGGAATAAATAATTTATTTTCACACGAATAGAAACAGTTGCTTTCGCGGGAATAAATAGTTTATTTTCACGCGAATAGAAACTGTTGCTTTCGCGGGAATAAATAGTTTATTTTCACGCGAATAGAAACCGTTGCTTTCGCGGGAATAAAAAATTTATTTTCACGCGAATGGAAACCGTTGCTTTCGCGGGAATAAACAGTTTTTATTCCCGCGAAAGCATTGGAAAAAATGCTGATTCATAGGGTTTACTCAGTGCAACTTTAGCTATTTAAGAGCCACTGTTTTCACTTAGAAAGCATCCAGTTCTTCAACAGCAAGCGGAGAAGCATCATCTACTACAGCTACTAGGAGAGCATCAAGGTAAGAAACGCTAAAATAATTATTTGTCTTTAGTTAATTAAATCATCTGGCTCTAAGTGGTGATAAGGTAAAGAATAATCAATAATCATTTAACACTAGTAGAAAGCTCTAATTATTTATTTTTAAAATAAATATTAAAAACTTGTGAAAATGAACTGGTAACATTACGTCGACTGAAATAATGCCTAAAACGTCTCGCATAAATTTTGGTCTGACCAAAAACGGACTGAAAACCTTTACCTTTAGAGCGAGTACAAAATTATCATAACTTGGTCAAGACAACGACATTTACCGTAAATGTCGTTGGTCAAGAGAACGACTCCATATCGTAATAGGAGGATAACTCCACAGTGCAACTAGTTGAGTTCTTCAACTAGTGTTAAATAATAATTTTAATCACTTACCTTTATACAGAAAGTCTCCTAGTAGTTGTAGTAGATGTTGATACTTCAGTCACTGTTGTTGGAGTGGATGCTTTCTGTGTAAAAGCGATGCTTCTTATATAGCTAGGTTGTACTAGGTACCGATTGACACGAGCTGATTCCAATGAAAAGCCTTTATAATATATAAGGTCTTTACGTAGAAAACTCACGCGAAAACTAAAAAAAACATTCTTCGCGGGAGTTTTCTGTCTTATATGTTATAAAGGCTTTACGCAAAAAACTCACGCGAAAACCAAAACTTCTTCGCGGGAGTTTTCCTTCTTATGCGTTATGACAGCTTTATGTAAAAAACTCACGCGAAAACGGGAAAATAAAAAAAAACTTCTTCGCGGGAGTTTTCCTTCTATGTACTATAAAGGCCTTGCGCGGAAAACTAACGGTAAAAAAAATTCCGTGAGTTTTCTGCATAAAGCCTCTATAACATAAAAGAAGGAAAACTCCCGCGAAAGAATTGTTTTGTATTTCCCGTTTTCGCGTGAGTTTTCCGTGTAAAGCCTTTATAGTACATAGAAGGAAAACTCCCGCGAAGAGAATTTTTTTACTGTTCAACTTTTCGCGTGAGTTTTCCGCGTAAAACCTTTATGACTTATAAGAAGGAAAACTCCCGCGAAGAATTTTTTTTTCAGTTTCGGTTTTCGCGTGAGTTTTCCGCGTAAAGACCTGCTTATATATTATAAAGGCTTTTCATTGGAATCAACTCGTGTCAATCGGTACCTAGTACAACCTAGCTATATAAGAAGCACCGCTTTTACACGGAAAGCATCCACTTCAACAACAGTGACTGAAGGATCAACATCTACTACAACTACTAGGAGACTTTCTGTATTAAGGTAAGGAATAATAAATAACTATTTAACACTAGTTGAAGAACTCAACTAGTTGCACTATGGAGTTATCCTCATATTACGATATGGAGTCGTTCTCTTGACCATAGAAGTATCTCTCCTAGATAATTTTATGCTCATAGAACCTATCCTGTTTGCGCTCAAGATTGCAGTCTTTTGGCATTGATTGACAGAATTGTCGTAGGTCCGAGAGAAAAAATAGGTTAGCCTTAAATGACATCTTGAACGACAGGTTGATTTAGAACTTTACAGCCAAAAAATGATTACAACTTTCATTATTGTATTGTTTTACTTTATTATCAACATATAACAGTTATTATTCATTGTATTTAATATGAAAAATAATTTTTACTGATAATGATTATTATTCTTATTATTATTACTATTGTTAATATTATTGTGATTTCATTTGGTTTTCATTGTTACTTTATTGAATTTTGTTCAAGTCTTGTGATCTAAATAATAAAAGAATGATAAATATTTATTTACCACTAGTTGAAAAACTTACCTACTTGCACTATGGAGAAAATAGCCTCCTACAACCAAATCCGCTTGTGTTACAAACCCTGTCTTTGGATATTGATAAAAATGTTATCTTCTTTGTATTATGATTAAATAATAATAAATAGCTCACATTTTTTAAAATATTTCTTATTTTTTGTCTTTTTAGATTGGATAGTTAAGATGGCAATTTTTGTATTTTGTAGACACGATGCCTACTTTGGACTCTTGCTTGAGACAAAACGCAGCAGCAGTAAAGACTATAAAACATCTGGATCAGATCCAATTGAAGTAATTGCAGATAACTAAAGGAATAACATGTACTACAGCATACAGAGTGAACAAGGTGTGTGTAGATTATTACTCAGTCTCATTACACTACTATTACTAAGAATTATTGTAGGTGTTGGATAAAGGATTAAGCAGTAATGTATTAGCAAGCATTAGCAATAAACATAGACTTTTCAACAATGACATTAACCAAAAAAAATAGTATAACAAAGTCATGTTTGAGCTAATAAGTTGTTGCTAAGATGTTTGAATTAACAACTAGGTAGCTAAAATAAGTTTTTCATGAGGATCTCCTGACAGTTGTGATTCCTTGAGTGGTGAGCAGACTTTTAAATCTACTGTAGTTATCTTTTGTTGATCTTATTGAGTCTTTATCAGTTAGTACATCATGCAACAAATTCTTTGATAGCTTAGCGCTAAGCCATCTTCCCTTGAGTTTTATCCTGTCAGTATCCAGATCGTATTTTCCAGAATCTCTCAATTGATACAATATTTTTACACCTAACGCTTGATTGTCTTTACTAGCTGTCATGTCGGATACTTTCTTTTTAAACTCTTCTAATTGTTGCATCATTCTCTCCGAATCTCTATTGCTATCATCGTCAATTGTGTTTCTATCAAACGATGATGGTGAGAGCTTTGGTGTTTTAGCAGAGCTCCAGCTCTTTGGTTGCTTGTACTCTCCCCTAATCTTTCCAACATCACTCCGATAGGTTTTTGTGCTTTGAACATTTTCATTTGTCTTTTTGCGCTCAAGCAACTCGTTTTTGATTCCCATTACTATTTCATTCGTTTCAACCAAAATATTTTGGATTTTCTCGATATCTCTCACCATTTTGTCTTTTGTCGGGTTGTCATACAATGATGACGCAAACTTGTCTTGGTCGGTTGATTTAGCCCCACTGATCTTTTCCATCAAACTATGATACTCCTCTTCTGGTATAGCAAAATAACGTTTATCATATTTTAAAGGCGGAAGATTCATTTTGTATTGATATTAAAACCTGTGCAATCAGGATGATTATAGGGTCTAAAAAAAGCTACCTCTCCCAATCTGCATTAAAATTTGTTGTTTGTCAGCAATCAGTGTTTGTACCTCCTTGAAGCGCTACTACCTAATAAACTGAGTTGTGTACTGATTAGTTATTTGTAGCTCTTTTTGAAGCCTCCTCTCTCCTCTACCAAATACTCCTCTCTCCTCTCTTGCAGTTATTTCCCAAATACTGTAAATTTTAACCATCTAGAGGACTAATTTGGTGATTTTCCAACATATTTTATAGCATTCAATATAGTTATTATGTCATAAATGTATATTATTCAATCTAGATATAAATATATCCATAAATATGTACATAATTATCCTTATATACATGGTTGTATAAAAAACTAAAAAATCTCTCTCTCCTCTCTTCTCTCTCCTCTGTACATAGCTATAAAATGTTAATATGGACATGAATTTGGACATGCGCATGTACATAAATATGAACATAGGTATGTACATAAATGGACATGAATATGGACATGTACATAAATGGACATGAATATGGACATGAATATGGACATGAATATGGACATGAATATGGACATGAATATGGACATGAATATGGACATGAATATGGACATGAATATGGACATGAATATGGACATGAATATGGACATGAATATGGACATGAATATGGACATGAATATGGACATGAATATGGACATGTACCTATTCATGTCCATTTATGCACATGTACATGAATATGGACATATGCGTATTTACTGACTCTACTCTCTCTATGTAGATATAAATATAGCCATAAATATGTACATAACTAACCATATATACATGAATGTATAGAAAACTAAAAAATCTCTCTCCTCTCTCTCTCTCCTCTCTCATCTCCCATCTCTCCTCTCTCCTCTCTCCTCTCCCCTCTCTCTCAAGATACCATATGAGTTCGAGTTATGTAAAAAAGTTATCAAAACTTGAATGCCATACATTCAAAATCTATATGCCATATAAGTTCAAATTAAGTAAAAAACTAATCAAAACTCAAATGCCACTTAAATGCCATTCAAATGCCACTCAAGTACCCCTCAAGTAAAATACAATATAAACTCGGCGAATTCATCCAACGCCGTAACCCATTGTCTCAACCCCAAGGTCTAATCCACAAAAAAACACTTGGTAGGGAGATCTGCTCATATATTACTACTACCGGCCCTCCCCAATCTCCCCCCCCTAATCAAGTCCAACAGGCGGCCACCCTACCCGAGGACACCCTCAGTGCCTTGATGAAGAACTTGCAAAAGTTGACCGAAGCAGTGAAGCTCCAGTCAGACGCGCCCCTTGCCCCCTCCCTCCCCCACCCTTTTCCTACATCCGCCCCCCTCCAGTGTTGGGGATGTGGCACTATCGGCCATTTACAAAGGAGCTGCCCGGTCAAACTTTGGCCATCTACCCCACCCCCCAACAGTAAAAAAACGGACGCCGCCCGCAGTAGGGAAACCGGCCCCTCACTGCCCCCGGGCACCCCGGCGTTATCAAAAAAAGTTGGCTAGAGTAGAACAGTATAACCCCGTACTAGAGATTCCCCCATGGCAGAGAGAGAGACGGCGTGTAGTACCCACCTCAGAACCCTGGCAACTACCCACCACCAACCGGTATACCCCCCTCCAAGATATAGGAGACGAAGAGCCATACTCCCCGGTACCCAGTGAAGCAAAGTCGAACTACTACCCTACTGACCTGTATACCCAACCCACCCCTTCTCATAGGCAAAGTCTTGCTGACCACTGTCACCTGGTGTGCCACCCTACACAAGGCACCGAGCCACACCCACCTCGTCAGTCTTTGGCTAAGAAACTACTCCCCCCCAACCCCGTTGACCACTGAGCGACCCTCTCGTACTTGACGTAGACGCTCCCCTACCCCCCAGCCCTCAGCAGTTAAACCCGCTGACCTCACTTACCCCCCATCAGAGCGCCCTTACAAGGCAAGCTACTTCTTACCCGGTCGAGTAGAGGGAAAACCGGTGTCAGTACTCATCGATACTGGATGCACCACCAACCTCTTATCGCAACACCTGTTCAATCGACTGGCCCCAACTACTAAGAGCTCCCTGCAAGAAAGTGATTCACACGGTGTGTTAGCCGACGGATCGCACATCTCCTTCTTTGGTACCATCCGCCTACCCATTCGGCTGCGAGATGTCAAAACGGAAGCAACTTTTGTCGTAGGCCAAATAAATGAGGACGCCATTCTGGGCATGCCATTTCTCACTTCTCATCAGTGTCGCATGAAGTTCGACCTGTCAGTGATAGAAGTTAATGGCCAAGAACTGCTGTGTACAGACCAGCAAGGCAGAGTACTGGCTACTGGAGTCCAGGTGGTTAGAGACACTCAGATCCCCCCACACCGAAGCAACCATACTGTGCCGAACTACCCACTCCATACACCTTCCCCTCGGTATCGTAGAAGGCATCCCAAACTCCCCCCCCCCCCTAGCTGCCAGTCTTAATACCCCGAATGACCGGCATCAGCTATTGGTGAGGTGTCTCAACCCCACCAACCAACCGCTGGACTTGAAAGCTGGCAAAACGATAAGAAGGTACACTGGAGTACACAACGGTGATGTAGGATCACCAGTAAAAGAAGATGAGCCCACTTCCCCCCCTCCACCGCCATTCCTCCCCCCGTCACCGAACATCTACAAGAGTTGTATGTCCAAGCACTAGGCAACTGTCACACTCCCCAGGAGGCGTTCAAATTGGCACAACTCTTGCACTCATATGAGGAAGTATTCAGTAAAGGTGATCACGACGTCGGCCTTACCAACCTAGTAGCACACAGCATTCCCCTGAGACCTGGCGCACAACCCATCCGTCAACATCCCCACAGGCTAGGGCCTCATAAAGAGAGAGAGGCTGAAGAACAAGCAGCCAAGCTGCTCGAACGGGGTTTGATAGAACCCAGCACTGGCGCTTGGAGTTCCCCCGTAGTATCGGTGAAGAAGAAGGATGGCATCTGGCGCTTCTGTATTGATTACCGGCGTCTAAATGCGGTAACCCAACAGGATGCCTACACCCTCCCTCGGATAGATGAGAGCCTAGATGCGCTGTCTGGAAGTCGGTATTTTAGTACCCTTGACCTAGTGAGCAGGTATTGGCAAGTGCCCCTCGATGCAGACGCCAGCGACAAATCTGCTTTTTCAACTCGATCAGGCCTATACAATTGGAAGGTCCTCCCATTCGGTCTCACCTCTGCCCCAGCCACTTTCCAAAGACTCATGGAACGAGTACTACACAGACTTCACTGGAAGTCACTCCTCCTATACCTAGATGACATTATCGTCATCAGTCTCGACTTCCCCACCCACCTACACCGGCTGGCAGAAGTGCTACAGCGGCTCAAAGCAGCAGGACAAATAACTCCAAGCATTCCTCGGTACAGTCGGGTATTACCGACAATACCTCCCTTGCTTCTCCACTACGGCCAAGCCCCTGACCAAGTTAACCTGCAAGGACGTTCCATGGGAATGGACAACTCCTCAGAGAGAAGCTTTTGTACAGCTTAAAGCTGGACTGCTGTCTGCCCCCATTCTTGGCTACCCAGATGCCGATAGCCCGTATATATTGGACACTGATGCAAGCGATGACGGTGTTGGAGCTGTCCTCTCCCAACTACATTATGATGAAGAAAGAGTGATAGCGTATTATAACAAAACACTGAGCCCACCTGAACGCAACTATTGTGTCACTCGCAGAGAACTACTGGCCGTAGTCAAAGCCACAAAGCATTTCAGACCCTACCTCTACGGTCGAACCTTTCGGGTGAGAACAGACCACGCCTCGCTCATGTGACTATGTAAGCATAAGGAGCCGTCCAGCCAAGTAGCCAGGTGGCTCGAAACTCTGTCGGAGTTCCAGTTTACCATCGAACACCGGAATGGACACTTGCATGGAAATGCTGACGGCCTTAGTAGACGGTGTCCCTCCGACTGTAAGCAATGTAATCACATTGAAGCCAGAGACGGGGGACCCACAAAGAAAGAAATATTACAAACATTGCCCCACCCCTTCTCCCCTTCCCCATCCACCCCAACTGACCCCACCCCGTCACACCCCCGAGTGGTAGCTATCACTCGCCCCCACCCCCCGACACCGACCTGATGGATGCTCAGAAGACAGGCCGCCACCCGGTAGCCATCATCTACGAAGCGGTAAAGAACCATACCCCTATTCCCCCACAGCAGTTGGAACTCAGAAGTAATGAACTCCGACAGCTGGAGAAACGCCAACACTCCATGCAGATCCACCCAAACGGTATTCTAGAAGTACACCAAGCCGGACAAAATAGAGCCCACTGGTGTGCTGTGTGCCCCCCCAGCCTGAGAAGCAAAATAGTGTGGGAGACACACGTCTTGGCCCACCAAGGCATACAACAGACATTAAAGAGAGTAGGCATCACATGGTACTGGCCAGGTATGACCGCGGATGTACGGAAAGCCATTAATAGCTGTGAAACCTGTCAGCGGGCTAAACATGGCAGCGAATGTATGCCGGCCGCCCTTGGCAAAAGTTGGCCGTAGACCTGGTGGGCCCCCTCCCTGAGACCGATAGAGGAAACAAGTGGATACTCGTCTTAACAGACCACTTTACCCGTTGGCAAGATGCACTCCCCCTCCCTGATGCCACTGCCCCTGTTGTTGCCACTGCCCTCAACAGTGTTCTGCTACTTCGGACTACCCGAGCAGATGCACACCAATCAGGGTGCCCAGTTTAAATTGAGTCTCATGCACGAACTCTGTACTCTCTGGCGGGTAAAAAAGACCCGGACCACTCCCTACCACCCCCAAACCAACGGTGTCGTAGAGCGCAATAATAGGGTGTTAGGAGATGCCCTACGCTCTCTCCTGTTGAAGAGACAACCCGGAGAATGGGACTTGATTCTCCCCCAAATAATGAGGGCATTCCGTGCCACCCCCCATTCTACTACAGGCGAAACACCAAACTTCCTGATGATGGGAAGGGAATTGCGGCTTCCAGACCAATTAACCTATCACCCCCCCTTGGTTGAGTGTGTACCTGTTCACGAATACGCTCAAGCCCTACAGGAAAGACTTGAAGAGGTTCATGAGGCCCTTCGAATGGAGCAACAACAGATACGAGGAGATAAGGGAGAGGAGCCGTCTCTATTCAAAACGGGTGATGAAGTATGGTTGGAGAACCAGAGGAGGAGAAAAGGAGAAAATCCCAAACTCCAACCCAAGTTTGTGGGCCCCTATATAATAGAGGAAGCTTACAGTAACCACACATACCTGATCAATCGACACGGCCAACAATCAGTGTAAAACGGCAGCCGCCTGAAACCATATAGGGAATGTCTGGAGCCGTACGGACAGGCCCCTGCAGTGTTAGAACCCGTCCGCCACCCCAACATGCGTGGCGCTGCTCCCCGCAGGAGAGGGAACCCCCCTCCCCCTTTACAAGAAATACCCCTTCCACTCCTGGACCTTCCAATACCTCCCCCCTGTATGGCGCCCCCCTCCCCTCCAATCTCTCCCCCTGTGGAGAGACAAGCACCCAGAGCACCTCAACCTGTAGAAGAGCGCTCACTTAATCTCTCCAGTGAAAATCAATCCAATCGGACAAGAACTGGCCGAGCTTTAGGTCATACAGTGAACGAAGAAGTTGTTCCCCCGCCAGTTACACGCCCCCCTCCCTTAGCCTCTGCACCTACAGGCCGCCCTAGACAAAACTTAGGACCACCCCAACGAGATGGCCAACCTTGGTTTCACCAAGTCACTGCAAGAAGTGATAAATCCCATGAAGAAAGAACCAAGTTATTAGCTACAGTGAAGGCGTTCACCACTAAGCCTGAGGACCACAACTCCCCTTGCCTAGTCTCAAAAGAATTGCTAGGATTTCCCCTACCCCCCCTCCAAACTTCAGCTGACTCTCTCCATTCCACTCCCCTGCAGGAGCCCCCAAAGGTACCCCTCTTTTTCCCCTCTGTCATGATTCATACCCCCCAAGTGGCAGAGCAAACCGGTTTGCAGCTGGATAGTCAAGAAAATATTGCCCTTTTGTCTGCTAACCTGCTCACTGAGCAGTCCACTTTATTGCTGCAGCTTCTCCAAAATTATTTACAAGAAGTGACTACTGGAACTCCGAGCACCTGTCTACAGCTAGAGGATGGTGATGATAACCTCCTTTTAGCAGCCAACCTAGCTGAGTATCAGCCACCCTCCAGTCACCGTGAGGATCAGCTGCTAGAGATTGCAGGAGAGCTACTACCTACTACACCACCAGCCGCTATGTCAGAAAGTCAGTCTGGTGAGATGAAAGATGCCTATGACCAGTGGATGCTCGAGAACCCTATGGCCAGTGACCCCTCCACTCTCGCCACCCTTGAGTCTTCTCCCCCCCACCCAACCTAGATGAGTCCCCCCCCCATTCCCCACCCAAGACACTCCCGACTACCCTTCCCTTGGTATCCACCTTAACCATTCCCCCAACAACTACCACGATTAGTTACAGCCAATGTCTCAAACCCCCCCCCCCAAGCCATTACCACCGTCAGCCAGTGACCCCGACTCCACCCCGGCTCAGGATGGATGGATTACTCTCAAGAGAACCCCATATCAAGTCGTAGAGCCTGAGGCTGCACCACCCTGTCCCTTAGCTATAGAAGTTAGAAGAAAAAAAATCGGTGTGCGGGCAATTAGCTGCCCACCAATCAGTTGTCCAAAATATATTGTTTCCGGTGAGGTACACCACAAATCTCTGTTGTAAATTAATTAATTAGAGACGGTGTCACTAATGGAACGGAGTATGTTGGAGATTTGTGTGAAATCAGTGACCCCAGCCCCTTCCCTTCCCCCTCAACCCCCTACCCTGCACCCCTTGCCACCCCTGAACGAGTGCAACAGAACCCCTTCCCTTTGATTAGAAGTATCTCTAAATGATAGCAGTTGAATAACTCAGCTATTCATCTTGCATGCCCAGCTACTAGCTATACTGAGTGAGTCATACGGAGATTACTCGGTCATATATGGCCACCATACGGAGATCACCCGGTCATAAATGGCCACTAATGGATAAGCTTGAGTGCACAAGAAAGCATGACAGCCTATTGAAGTCATACAAGAGAAAGAGCATTGAAGTGGGACCCAAGCTTAAGGAGGAGGAGCCTTGGAGCTAGTAAGCAATGTGCCATGTGTGCACTGTTCTATTTGATTGTCTTTGTTTATTTTATGTGTTGATTGTGATGATTTGTTGATAATTTATAAGGATCTGTTATATTGGTTTACCCTAATAAGGGAGTGTGCCTTCCTGGTCTCTCCTATAAAAGGAATTGTTGGAGACCAGGGAGGCAGAAGTTACTGTGGATTACTGTGGAGTTATTATGCATGGCTTGCAGTAATAGTGGAGTAATCATTGTACTTGTATCTTGCTAAATAGAATGTTAATAATAAAGTATTACTATTAACAAGGAACACTCGTATCGATTTTCTGGACATTATTAGTATTAACAAGGAATACATGGAAGCCGTTGTGTCGGTGGTGTAAATAAAGATAGAAAAGCACTACAGTATAACTAATGTGAGCTTTCACATTACAAATCAAATTATTTTTTTATAAAATACTTTGAGAGCAGGAAATTTTTGTAGTTCTATTCAAAGCTTTGTAACGATGTTTTCTGTTTTAAAAAGCTGTGAGCAGCAAGCTCGACCCAACAGAAGTAGATGAAGGAAAGACACAGGAAGTAAGATGGGTGAGGACTGATGAAACGTTAAAGACTTGACATGAAAATATCAAATAAGCAGGAGGGTTACGAGAGGGTCGTACAGGTCAGTGATGTGCCTGCTTGATGTGGAGTAAATCAGATGGTGTGACTTTTAAATGCAAGCTAACCTTATACGTAGGAGTGCAGCGCCCATTACTGTTGGTATGTTTGGAGTTTTTGTTTACATAGCATTCTATATTGTACTTTTATGTGTCCTTACACTGGTCAACTTGTACAAAAGCTTATCTTTGGTTAACCTGTATGGCTAATTGGCTATGTATAGATTATCAGCAATTCAATGCTGTAATGGATTCACATCAGTTGCCTACTAGCAAGAAGTGGTTAACTCTATGGAAATCATTTTTATTTGAATGATGCTCTCTATACCACATAAGCAAATATTTTGAAGACGGTCATCGCCCAATGTCTAGTAGTTATGTAGATACAAGCCGGCTTATCGGTACATGTCGGCCGAGTTATTGGTCTATGTGGGCCAGCTTATCGGTCCATGAGGGCCAGCTTATCAGCCCGTGTGGGCCAGCTTGATTGTATAAAGACTAAGCATGAGTTAAGCTACAACAACAGAAATGAACTGGGTTAGTTCTTTTTTACTCATTTCACTGAATGTTTGTAACCAAATATATAACTGTATTTGCAACCACCAATTATAATAGTGGTTGCAAATATATATATAAATAGATTTGTTATTGTCATTGCTAGGCGAACTGTTTAGGTACTTGTTAAGAGCAGTAATGTAGTGATTGTGCATTGAATCTTGTAATAAACCCTAAGGCCTTGCCACACAGAACCCAATTAGTACATAACAATTAGTGAGTGCTGAATGGTGATTAGCAAACAAAGCCACATGCAAGGCTAGCCAGGGTGGCTCTCTGATGTGGGGGGAAGGGGTGAGTGAGAATGAGAGCCAGGGACACATTGACCCACGATAGGTGGAGCTTAAACCATAGTTGAGCTTGAGCCGTTTATATTTTTAATCGTTTTACCGGAAAAAAATAAGATCGAAACGGTCTATAAAGCAAAGGAAGCACAACTCCCGAGGTAGAAATATCAGCCACTGACCACCATAACAATATAACCAACATAGTCAAGTGCGCGTTATCGAAAGTCCTTGCTTTATCATGCGTCAATGTGAACGCCGGTTTGGATGCTGCTACACCTACCTTAGTTACAGGTCAACCATAGCATTATATTCAGAGAGCAACGGTCATTGCTAACGATTTATGAAAAAAAGCTAAGGCTTTACAGATAATGATTTTCTGGCATAGCATTCTTTCACACAGCTTCAATAATAATTTCAAGCAAATTTTTAGAACAAGCATTACATGTACATGCAACTATACCTGCATACAAAGAACAAGATGCAACAATGCATAATCACCAAAATAGTGCAACAGATGAAATAAATATTGTTAACTATATTTTTGTGTTCTGTTACAATAAAGTAAAATAATTTTTTTCAAGCAAAATTTTATCACATAAATTATATAATGCAAACAAATGACAGTCTTTATACTTGCTCACATATGTAGCCTATTTGTCAACTATATATATTTATAATGTAACAAATGGAGAAAAATGCAAAAATAAAAATGAAAGCTATCATTAGTTCGCAGTTTGGTATAACTCAGCACATAGAACTTCCACAACAAAAACGACCAAAAATCTAAACAGGAGCTCACCAAGTGCAAAGTGAAATTTGTTCATCGTTCACATATTTCACAGCTCTTCAACGATCCAAACTTTCAGTTGCAAACAAACCATCATGCCCATCAGCAAAATGGCTGGGAGATCAATAAAGCCTTGTAGCAACAAAGTTGTATTCAAGAGCTCTTCGCAATGCCGGCTCTTCTGAATAAAGCACTACCTTTTGTCAGTAATTGTCAGAAGATATACTGGGATTATTCCACCAAAGGTTTACTGCTGCATTCTCCTACAACGATTGCAAAACGCAGTTGTATAGAGATAGTAAACAGGACAAAGAGGTTTATTTGGACATATGGAGTGTAACCGCCAGAATTTCAATTCTTTTTTACCCAGAAACACAACTCTACACATAATCACATTTAATTAACACCTTCCAGCCATCTACCAAAAATATCTCAAACAATACTTATGTTACAGTTAGAAGTGGTGAATAGCTAAACTATTATGCCTGCAGTTTTATTAAGCAGACAATCTAAGTAATATGAAACTCAATATCTTTCTCCGACTTCAGAATTGGTATAGCCTGTCGTAACATGGAGATCGAAGTTTAAACTAAAAACGACAAAAAATATAACCATGATCAACCGCTTACCATCTAAGTAACCTCAAAGCCGACTCAAAGCAGGAAGAGTGGAAGTTGTAGACAACATCTAAGCCAACTTCTGTTGATTTTTGTTTTATTTGTCAGCCGTCAAACTCCGCAATACTTGGTGTATTCCTATAAAATTAAAAAACTCGCTCTTATATACGCATTTTAATGTACAAAATTCAATAAACGGAGACATTTTTATATGTTTACACTATGCTTGCCATAATTGCAAATCTCAGAGTAGCAATAAAAGTGATGATCGATTTATATCATTAGCAAATAAAAAATCAGTCTGAGCATCTCCATCGTGCCAGTCAAACAAAAACAATTTAGATCATTAGATGATTATTTCTGAACACGTCGTATCAATTAATAATACATAATAATGTCGGTATTGTTTCATTGGTACAATGATGTTGCTTTTTGCTAACTACTACTGATAAACAACAAATCATCATTACTGTATATATTTGTACACGACAATTTTATATCATTCTAAATAACAATAGTTTTATCACTACTACTGTAAATGTTATTATTAATATAATAACCATTAGTAGTAGTAAATAAATGAATAGCCTAACTACTTCAAGTTCACAGCTAGCTGATAATTAGTAGTAGCAGTAGCAGCAGCAGTAATACTGGCTAGTAAGTTACTACTACTACCACTACCACTACCGCTACCGCTACAACTACCGCTACCGCTACCGCTACCGCTAACGCTACCGCTACCGCTACCGCTACCGCTACCGCTACCGCTACCGCTACCGCTACCGCTACCGCTACCGCTACCGCTACCGCTACCGCTACCGCTACCGCTACCGCTACCGCTACCGCTACCGCTACCGCTACCGCTACCGCTACCGCTACCGCTACCGCTACCGCTACCGCTACCGCTACCGCTACCGCTACCGCTACCGCTACCGCTACCGCTACCACAATAATGACAATAATGACAATAATGACAATAATGACAATGACAATAATGACAATAATGACAAAAATGACAAAAATGACATAAATGGCAAACGTGACAACAGTGACAGCAGTGACAGCAGTGACAGCAGTGACAGCAGTGACAGCAGTGACAGCAGTGACAGGAGTGACAGCAGTGACAGCAGTGACAGCAGTGACAGCAGTGACAGCAGTGACAGCAGTGACAGCAGTGACAGCAGTGACAGCAGTGACAGCAGTGACAGCAGTGACAGCAGTGACAGCAGTGACAGCAGTGACAGCAGTGACAGCAGTGACAGCAGTGACAGCAGTGACAGCAGTGACAGCAGTGACAGCAGTGACAGCAGTGACAGCAGTGACAGCAGTGACAGCAGTGACAGCAGTGACAGCAGTGACAGCAGTGACAGCAGTGACAGCAGTGACAGCAGTGACAGCAGTGACAGCAGTGACAATAATACCAATAATAACAATAATAACAATAATAACAATAATGACAATAATGACAATAGTGACAATAGTGACAATAGTGACAATATTGACAATAGTGACAATAGTGACAATAGTGACAATAGTGACAATAGTGACAATAGTGACAATAATACAAATAATAACAATAATAACGGTAATAACGGTAATACCGATAATACCGACAATACCGACGATAACGACGATAACGACGATAACGACGATAACGACGATAACGACGATAACGACGATAACGACGATAACGACGATAACGACGATAACGACGATAACGACGATAACGACGATAACGACGATAACGACGATAACGACGATAACGACGATAACGACGATAACGACGATAACGACGATAACGACGATAACGACGATAACGACGATAACGACGATAACGACGATAACGACGATAACGACGATAACGACGATAACGACGATAACGACGATAACGACGATAACGACGATAACGACGATAACGACGATAACGACGATAACGACGATAACGACGATAACGACGATAACGACGATAACGACGATAACGACGATAACGACGATAACGACGATAACGACGATAACGACGATAACGACGATAACGACGATAACGACGATAACGACGATAACGACGATAACGACGATAACGACGATAACGACGATAACGACGATAACGACGATAACGACGATAACGACGATAACGACGATAACGACGATAACGACGATAACGACGATAACGACGATAACGACGATAACGACGATAACGACGATAACGACGATAACGACGATAACGACGATAACGACGATAACGACGATAACGACGATAACGACGATAACGACGATAACGACGATAACGACGATAACGACGATAACGACGATAACGACGATAACGACGATAACGACGATAACGACGATAACGATAATAACGATAATAACGATAATAACGATAATAACGATAATAACGATAATAACGATAACGATAACGATAACGATAACGATAACGATACCGATACCGATACCGATACCGATACCGATACCGATACCGATAATAATAATAATAATATTAATAATAATAGTAATAATAATAATAATAATATAATAATCTAATGATGATGAATGAAGAATGATATGTAATATGTCGTTGTTGTTTAGTTGTTGAACTTGTTACTAATTTTCTTCTAATAATAAGTATTTGATATTATTAATAATAATTTTAAATGAATATAAATAATAGTTATAAATAAATAATAATAATTAACAATAATAATTAGTAGTAGTAGTTCGCTATTATTATTATTAGTACTACTTATTGTGATGATCATGATGATGGGCAGTTAGTTAGTTAGTATAAGTATTACGCTGTTAGTAGTAGTACTTACTGTGAATTTCTTGTAGTAGCATTGAGAGTTGATATTCATCGATAGATATTTGTATAGAAACTAGTATTTATTATTACATAATAATAATAGTATAAGATGATATTAAATATGTATGAATGATGATAACAGCAACCTGCAGCGCAAAGCTACCGTGGCCGCAAGGCGCTCATTTGAAAATACCATAGCCTTTGTAAACAAACCGTTTTAGAATCGGTTGTTTATTAAAAAAGGGACGGAGCACTCAGACTATGTAACATTCTGTTACAGAATGTTACATTGAAAATCAATCTGTCCTCGGCTCTCTTTCTCTCTCTCCCAAACCCCGCCCACAACTACAAACCCCACCCTTTGAGAGCCGCCCCGGCTAATGCAAGGCAATCAATCGCTTGAGAGTTATCCTCCCACAATCAAAACAACTCCGTGAAACACATTGTTTTTCTCCAGGCTGTACTGATAAATCATATTATGTGGAGTATTCAGCGCAATCCAACGACAGTCTAATGGAATAAGATAAATGTCATCTGAACTATTATAACTGTTATTACTGATTATTTTATTGTAATAAATAAAATCTAATAATAATCAATCTCGTAGTACACAATTATTTCATTTCAACTAACTATTGACACCACGATTGTCACAAACATGATTGATATAAAAATATATTAATACAGAAAGTACTAATTAGTGTCTGCTACACAAGCAAAGATAATTTATTTAATTGTTGACCCAAGAACTTACTGAGCATTTGTACTCCATGATGATCAATATATACTCTTTATTCAACTGTTCTGTTCCGAAAAATATTGAATTGTTTTGCTACTACTTGTGAATGTGTTTGACCAATAAAGAAGACGTGCAAATGCAAAAATGCTGTGCATGCTAAGCGATGAACAATCTTTGGTCTTTTCGATAAAAAATTTGTTGCAAGCAGACAATAGCGATTCAGCTCGCATAAGCTCTCCTGCGTGTCAAGGCCATAATATATAGATTGGACAATACATTTATTGTGACATCTATACCCCATCTTGTTAGTCTGGCTGGATGTGATACACAGGACAGCTAGAATCATTGTTGGATTTTATTATACCACTTACTGTCAGTGGATATCATTGAAAATAGAAAGACTGCAGCTTTCATATTGACTCTGTAGTTCTTTTCACTACAGGTTGGTGCACAAATCCTGTGCCTCGGTGGTAGTGGCAAAATTCTATAGGTGTACAGACTTTACTGGAAGTTGCATCAAGTCCTACTTACCAGTCAGTACTTGGGCTACACAAATTCACCCATTAATAGACAACATATCACTTGAAATTGTTCATTATAGTAGATGCAGGTATGAAATAGCTAACTGGATGTTGCACTTATTCCTAGCTAATCATAAAGCCTAATGATCTGCTATCATTTTATCAGCTAGATTTATATAAGTTTTCACATACGTTTTTGAAAAATTAATTCAATTTTCACAAATTCTTTCTCACTTTATTAACATTTTCAGCCGAGTGATTAATTTTTTTATAAGTCTTACTAATAACTTGTTGGTATAATATAAGCTTGAACATTCCAATGTATTTTAATTGCCTCTGCAATGATCTAGAGGAAAATAATCAGTTACAATAATAATAAATGATTCTATATCAGCCGAACGAGTTTTATTATTTTGTCAACCACTGATGTAGGTAATCAATGTTGTTAGATAATGATCAGTTAGTATATACTGAAAAACCAAAATAACTTTTTCTCGGAATACATACTGAGGATTCATGTTATTTTATTACAATAACACATCATTGGTAATATATTTCTATTGACAATCAATTTATTTATCAATAAAAACTACAGATCAAGTTCATAACAATATTAATGATTCTTATTAGTACTGCTATTACTGCATCTGGTTAATAATAATAATAATAGTCATTTTCCCTCTTTAAATAATAAATACTTACGATTACTAACAATGAGTCTATCATTAATTGAAATACAAAATGTCATAATTATCCACAGTTATTATTACTGTCATTGTCAATCACTGATATTCAAAATTAGCCTTTCATTCTAGTCATTTAACAAATTTTCTTCCATAAAACTTGTGACAGTATTAGATATTACCGTCAACTTATAACACAGTTTATTTTCTGTCTTCTATTTGTTTCTTTTTTACTATTCTTCTTCGCACTAGGTTGTTACCATTGACCATCATCAAGATGGCAGTGAGACTTTTTCTAAAGAATAGTTTCGGCTTAAAGCAAGAATGGGTTTACTTGAGTGGTTTAGAAGTGCCAAAGTTTGACTCAACTTTTATCCTATAAAGTTATGTTATATAGATCAATTGGTTTGGTTTGTCTTGCATTAAATCTGAAAACAAATTCAAAATGCATTTAAAGTTCACAATCCAAGCCAACAAACTTAATTAGCATTTGTCCCTTGGGGTGGAATTCTAGCGCACTGGCGTTGGTGTTCTGATAGCAAACAAGTAGTTTACTACTGACATGCATCAAATCCTACCAAACTAGATATCAATTATGAATATATAAATACCGAAGTATGAGCTATTAGGAATCTCCTACAAACTAGTACTTACAGAGTTAAATGTTTTGAGATTTCTCTGGAGAAAAATTGGGTTATTTTTATGGGCTACTTTACGCAAAAGTACTCTCAGTGAACTCTCTTGGTTTTCAAATACCTGAATAATGTACCGCTGGGGGTGTAGGGCAGATGAATGGTGAGTGTCAGATAAGGACAGAGCTAGAGGAAGAAACACAACAATTTGAACTGGTTAGATATGAAGTCAAGGGATACAAAATGTTGATGCTGAATAATGAAGTCCTTTAGGACATACAGTAGGACGTTATAAATAAAACAAAAAATAACTATCCGAATAATAAACATGTTAGCTTTTGTATTAGGTCGCCATTGGAAAGTTATCTGTAGACTAAACAACCAATCGTGGACCTGTTTTACGGTGCTTCGGCCAAGCCTGATTATTTGTAACAACCAAAAGTAAAGCCCCATCTGTTTCGAAAATCTCCTTTTATTTTTTTGCAAAAACAACAGCAAAATGATGTAACCTGAAGCGTGTAATATCTGAAAGTTACTTATAACTAGCAAGGACTGATGTGAAAAAAAATGACGAACCATTTCTGTTACTACTTAGTACAAAGCGATTTCTGACAGGAGATGAAAAGCTAAGTTCTGAGCACACCAATAATGCATATTATATGATGTCCAGCACCATTAACCATCTATAGTTTTGTAGAATGTAACGTATATATAGTTTTACTGACACATATTACTGTGATGAAATTTCGGTTTTGTTACCACAGAATTCCACTAGTCTCGAATATTCTACCTCTCCCCAGAGGGGTCACTCTCCGGGATGACAGCGACAGCTTTGATAGTTACTGACGGATCAGTTGGCAAGCCCAGAGTCCACGGCTCAGACAAACTAAACAGAGTGCTGTTTAAATATTGGCTTTATTCATCAACACCAAAGTCCTAGGGTAGCTATCCACTAGGGTAAGACATCAGTGAATGAATGCAACGAGTACATACAGTTTCATCCCTTTTACAGGTACCTGGTAGGAAGTTATTTGCATAAAGTATATAAAAATAAAGGCACGGGAAGTGAATAGACCAATCATAATACATATATAATTAGTAAGCAAATCAGGCATTGAATAAGGATTAAAGGTAGTTGGTGCCAAGTGGCTAGAGAGTGGAGTCCTATCGCCATTGTCCAATCATAAGCATCTGTTCTTGCTCTAGAGTACCATCCTCGATGGTTTTGCAGATCCTCTACAACGACTCTGTGTCACCATACCGGGTCAGTAAGGGGTCAAGACTACCCCTGCAGGGGTCAATACCTGCCCTGCATGCTGTGCTACCGGCACAGTAAGGCATTCGACGAGTACAACATATTTACAATGGCTGTGGATGGAACCCCAGCGCTCTGCTGTGGTTGTTTGAGTGGTAAACAACTGGTTTACCACTGTCATTCACCAAAATCTACCACAGTACGCACCAGGCTTTGTATCACAGTTATTTTATTGAATCATCAAAATTCTTTGAGCCAGTCTCAATTACTCTGATCCAAAAAAAAATATTTTATTTTTAATTTCAGTTCCGTAAGGTTACCTTTAAAGCAGCAGTTCCATTTTGAGATCTTGTAGAATACATTTTTTTGGAACGTTCTTGTCAAGTCTGCGTAAGCAATGGTGACATAAGTCTAGATTGACAAATTTTTTTTCTTCCCAAGTACGGAAACAAAAATGCCCAATTTGTTTATATCTTTTTCATCAAAGACAAAACCAAATTACAGCAACCTGTAACTGCAGAGAGTGATAAGAAAAAGCATTACATTTCAACATTTTCCTTCCACAGTATTAAAACATGATGCACACTCAAAACTCATTTAAAGTAACCAACACTGCGGTTATGCATGAATCTACAAATACCAAACTGAGTAGACTGACTTAAGTTTCAATTTGATTCCCTCAATCCTCACTATAGATCTATAGTATTTTCAACTGCGTGTATGCTTAAATCGGTAAGAGAATTTAAGTGCACTCAGATTGGTCAAATTTTTAAAAGTATAAATAAAAAGGGAAAGCTTAAAAAATTTATTTGTTCATGCTCGTGATTTGTGTTGAAGCTTTGGTTGAGATTTCGATTGTGCAACGTTTCAAAACTGTAAACTTCTGGCTCCGAAATAATGGGAGCTAAAACGTTGTTGTTTTTGCTCACGAAATATTAACAATTGTGGTAAATAATAAAAACATGGTTGATACTTGCATTTAATGCATGCCTCCTTATCAAAATTGTATAAGAGAACATAGAAAGCAGCAAGGACCACTCTATGAAGTTATAATGATGATCGCTGACACTCTAATGTAACAAAGATAATTATTGTTTTCTGGTATTATTATACCAGATGTTGACAACTAACCACCAAAGCTCAGTATGAGATGAAAAGCCAAACTACTTTATATGTCTAAAGTTAACTCTTACAGAACTTACTTAGATTAACAAAACCTTAACTCGCTACATTTAAGCCACCTGTGAACTCTCTGCTTGCCTGCAATGTCTTATTCAAACTTCTGACTGTTTATTTCAGTTGGAAAACCTTCTTTGCATATTTGCACCATTTATTATTATGAAATAGTATTATTGGCAAGCTAAATAAGAGCTGTTACATGCTTTATGTTTGATAGTTACAGAACACAAGAATACACACCATGTTGTGGTATCATAATTACCAAACACTCATATTGTGAATTCAAAGATAACCAATCAGTATTTTACTACATCACTGAGGATTGACATGAGTTATACTTAGAGAACACTAAATCATACCTGGTTGGTAGGTCCTTTAGTTCACATCTCCAAAAGGAAAGTGTTTCTAATGACTTCAGCTCACCAATCCCTGCAGACACTCCACCACTGAAGTCATTACCTCCAAGGTCAAGTTCTCTCAACTTATTCAGAGACCCCAAGCTGTAATATTTGTATATGATTAGCTGAAATAAAACTTCAAGAATTGCAGTATATGAAATTTTTTTACCTAAACTTTTATGTTGCTCGACACCTCGATGGCACACTTATTCCCACTATCAATGTTAACTACAATATAGGAAAAATAAAATAAAGCTCATAAAATTCCTCAAATGAGCAATGCTCGTAATTTGGGTCATGTGACCAAAAGTCCTTTCACGAGCAACGGCCGTGATTTATTTTGTCCAGTTTTCGGGACTGATTGCAGAAGTTTGTGTGAACTGATATAAATAATTGCCTATTTTCTGGTTTTTGTTTGAAGACTGTACGACGTTCTAAACGGAAACAGTTTCAAATATCCTTGATCCATCACTTCCTGTTTTAAGTTTCGGATTTTTTTTGATAATGATGGGCAGTTTTTTTCTGGAAAGGAGCAAGCACATTGTTTCCTTCTTCTGATTTAGTTAGTTTATTAATATCTTAGCTTGTTTGAGCTCTCTGATAATGGAGTTGAAGGTTAGGAAGCTAGTAATTAATTATTTAGATACGGTATTGATAATAAATAATGTACAGGAATTTACTGTCTGGGTGGTAGCCACCTGTACACCGAACGCTTTGCCAACCCTAGCTAATGCAATGCACAATAATTCTGTAATTATTGTTAACAAGTTACTACTGACTTGGGTCATGCAAGAGAACCATCGAATCTGGTGTGAAACAAGTGCTGGCAGTTGCAATAATTCTTCAATAATTATTTGCTGCGCCTTGAGCCTCCCTAGGCTCGACAATAATCAGTGCCGTGATTATTGTCTAGTTTAAAGTTTGTTTTGAACTTTGCTGCACACAATAATTCCGCAGGAATTATGGTTTAGTTTAGAGTTTGTTGCGAACTTTTGGCTACCAACTATAATGGTGCGGTAATTGCTATTTGTCTAATTCGACTCAGTCGAGGTCGACAACAATTATGCTGAATTATTGTTTGTGTTAGTTTGTGTTCGAACTCCCCAGTTCGAAACTCAATGTGGGCCGAACTACTAGGGCACTAGGTGCTTTGCGTCGTACACCTCGGGTCGAGGGAATACGCAGTAAGAAAGTGAACTATCTTACTTTCCGCCAAGCCTCGTGCTTGCTAATAGTTGACCAGCGCTTGTAGTTATGCTGCTTCTAGCTGTGCTCAGTGCTTGCTTCTTGAGAATAAGATTTTTCTGAGAGTCAGGCTAACTCTGATATTTATTTCATGAACACTCACATATAAACAAAGTAGGCTGGTGTGATTAGCACAAGTCACACCCTTAGGTAAAAATATTGGCAAGCCCCGCCTTGCCTTCCATGAAGCACCAAAATGCAAGTAATAATAATTTCGTGGAAAAAGTTAATAAAAATATAATAGAATAATTATTTAAGTGTAGCTTGAGTAAGGGCAATAGAACTATACAGTTTGGCAAGCATAGAAAGCATAGTAGAATACAGGTGAAGAGAATGTAAATGTTCGTAATGGCTATGTAACTATGTAAACATTATGGCGTCTCTTTACCGAAGAGTGCCAGCGTCCCTCACAATAATTAATTTTAATTTTTTTTCATTATTTTTGTAAAGTTGTTGATTCATGTTGTTCTTTACATCAAAATGTAGCACTAAATGTTTCTAGTTCATTTGTGCACCAATGAGGGCTTTACTTTTGCTTGCAATAAAAATAATAGTTATTTTCGAAAAAAAATTTTCCGAAATTTTCGGCTATTTGTGCAACTAGTGCCAGATTGTTGTTGCAGTGTTCTAACACTTTTCTTGCATATTTTTGCTTCAAATTTGGCTAGTCTTGTCAGAATTTTGTCTTCTTTTCAACTGTGCTATCAGTTTCACGTTTAGTGGGTTATTTTTTTATGTAACTGGTTGATCTGTTGAGGTCATTAATAAAAAATGGTCTCTGAGCTAAGAAAAATAATAAAAATAGTTTAGGCTGGTCGAATCAATATGTTATTAATTCTCCTAAAAGAATAGAGAATGCTGATTCATATGAACATAAAGTTGTTACTATATCATGCATAGATAAATTTCAATAAAGTTTTGAAAATTGAATTTTTTTTGCAAAAAGCTGCCTAATGCTGTGGTAACTTATTGGTCGGAGCGATTGAAATTCAAAGAGTTTTAAGGTGCAGAAAAAATGCCACTTGACTCAAATTAGTTGTAACTATTGAAACACTTGCTGACTTTTAAAAACAATCTGTAGCAGCAATGAGTTTTGAATGCACTATATGCAATGTTAGTTCAATTTTTGGACTATGAAATTTCCAGCCACACCTACAAACCCATCCACTAGCACACAAAACACAACAGCAAACACCAGTTTACAACTAAACAACCTCATGTTTCTTAACAGCAATAAAATATCTCTAAAATGTCCCATAAAACGCTCAAACAATTAAAGTGGTTCACCTTTTTGATTATATGAATGCCTCGTTTTCATAGCCATTAGTTTCACCAATTTCTTAGTAACTTCAGAATATAATAAAATACAATTTTGTTTGTGACTTTCAGAGTTTTCATACGTAACTACGCAAATTGGCACAAATGTAGAAAAGCATTAAAAGTTCACAATTTGAAAGCGCGAGTTTAATCACCAGTGTTGAATATTTGTTGAAGATTTATCTGGTGCAGTTAATCAGTTGTCTGCTCTTGTAAAGTAAATTTCTGGAGAAGACAGCTTTAGGGACATTTAAAAAACTCTCATGAGCAGACAACCTATAAAATGGCCGAAAAGTAACGGTTGGGAAGACCCTCTAGTAATAGTAATAAACAGGAGTCAGCTGATTCACTGGAGGAGGATTTCCTTATGTTAGTCCAGTACCAATGGCTGGCGAAATAAATATGACTGGGCATGTACTCTGGAATAGTTACCCTACTTAGACACACCAAGAAGGTTGACTTAGTACAAGTCCACCAAGTCAGACACCTGATCCTTCTAGGTTAGTTAGGAGGAGCTTACACTTTCTCTACCTACCATCCCTTTACCACAACCATTATTGACATAAATAAATGACTGATTGACACAAATAATGTTTACTGCAGTTCTATAGCTTATAGAAATCAGCTTATTGCCATCTTAATAGTTTTTCACCGACTCTACAAAGTGGTTTGAGAGCAAATATTATTCTCATACAAGCAAAATATTTTTTGGTTCTTTAACTAACCACCTTGTGGTAGTAGACAATAAATAGAACTAGTACTGTATAGCATCTTAAAGCCAGATACTGCTGTGAGCGAATACTTTATGGCTCTTTTCAGCATTGAATTATCTTGTACGGTAGACTTTCAGTCACTATACAAGCTAAAAGACAGCCAGATGGAGTGTAATCAGTCATCGAGTGGATCTAATCAGAGTAGAGCAAACTCTGAATATTGAAGTTGTATGACTATGTTTGCTCAGTTGCAGCTAACTGGTTGAGTTTGGCCCAAACTAGTAGTAAAAAGCTACTACAATGCTGCACTAGGCAACTATTGTTTAAGAAATAACAAATATTGTCTCAATTGATGGACTCTCTATAAGCTATGATATTGTTAGCCCTTACTACATAATATGCGATAACTCAAACTCTACTGCACCAAAAACCAGTTCACCTAGAGCTTCTCCCTTACACTTTTACTATCAGAAGAACACCATTGTTGGCTCTTTTATTGACAGTCAGCCTATATTACATCATAGTAGTAATATATGAGCAGATCTCCCTACCAAGTGTTTTTTTGTGGATTAGATCTTGGAGTTGAGACAATGAGTTACGGCGTTGGATGAATTCGCCGAGTTTATATTGTATTTTATTTGAGGGGTATTTGAGTGGCATTTGAGTGGCATTTAAGTGGCATTTGAGTTTTGATTATTTTTTTACTTAATTTGAGCTTATATGGCATCTAGATTTTGAATGTATGGCATTTGATTTTTGATAGTTTTTACATTGTATAAAAATGAAGCGTGAGATGATTGTATTGTTATTGGAAGTTAAGATGTCGACAGAGGATGATGTTGAGATGAGAACGATGAATGAAGTTGATACTGTTGATGGTACTACACGCGATATGATAGATGTTTTACCGAGTATGAAGCGTAAAGCGTTGTTGATTATGATGATTTTGGTATTTGTCGTAGAATTTTCCACTTTTGGAGGTGTTACTGAGTTTAGTATGTATGAACAAGCTATGGAAAAAATACAAAAAGCGAGAAACTCTCCTGTTGGAATCAAAAATTAAACTACTGTTGGTTGATGACCATCTTTTTATGATGAATGGGAAACCTGAAGATTATGACCCAACGATGCGTTCTCCTTTTACGGCAATGATTGCAGGACCAACTGGATCGGGAAAGACACAAGCGATTTTTCGAATGGTTGAAGCTAGTCAGACTATAGCTCACCCTCCACCAACAGAAATTTACTACTGCTATGGAGCCTATCAAAAAGCCTTTGATGATGTCCCAGGAGTGATTTTTCATGAAGGCATGATAGATATAACAGTGAGTTTTCCCAGAGATGGTCGAAATCGGTGGTTGATAATTGATGATCTCATGGATGAAGTTTCTGGTAAAGCCGATGCCAATGCTTTGTATACAAAATATAGTCATCATTTGAACATAAGTGTGTTTTTTATTGTTCAGAATCTGTTTTTAAAAGGAAATCGTACAATTTCCTTGAATAGTCATTATTTTTTTCTTTTTAAAAACCCTAGAGATGCTTCTTCGATTTCATATTTGGCTCGACAATGTTTTCCGTCAAAAGTAAAATATGTACAAGAGGCTTTTGAAGACGCAACAAAAAAACCATACTCTTATTTATGAATAGATACGACTCAACAAACGAATGATCAACATAGACTATTGGGAAACTTTACATCAGATCTCCCTATGATATTATATGTACCCAAGTAAAAGGATATAAATACAATTACTATTCGTTTCACCTCAAACATATTTTGTTATTCAACGACGCAACACGAAAGCGGTATAATGACTAAAGCTTTGGAGAAAAAATGAACAAGAAATGCTGCTGTGTTGTTGTCACTCAACAATGCAACCTTTGCTATTCAAAAGTCTGTTATAGCCAAAGCCAAAAAGGAGTTCATTATGACTCTAATGGAATGCGCTAAAGCTATTATAAATGGAACGAAACCATTGACAACATCCCAGTATAAACAGTTGCAGCGGAACGCAGATGATATTAGCGCTTTCGTAAGAAGATCAACGTTAGATGATAAGAAATTTGTATTGCAAAAAGGAGGATTTTTATCTGCTCTACTAGAACCTATTATCAGCACTATAGTTCCTGGGTTATTTAAAAGTATGCTAGGAGGAGGAGCGAGGAGATAAAGATGAAAGTCTCAACACGAATGATGCGAAATAGAATGGAGATTTTATCTCTGGATGATCTGAGTAAGAAAGGAAAAATCGCTATAGTCAAAAAGGCCAACTCAGATTTGTTTCAATCATTGATAGAAATTGTTAAAAATATTATATTAGGTAATGTTCCTCTTGATTCTGAGCAGTTTATTGAGTTGCAGCGTTACAAAAAGGAACTAAATAAACTAAGTGGTAGAGGGACGGGTAATGATAAGCGTAAAATTTTGATTCAGACTGGTAGAAGGAATCTTTTGGACGCTATCATAACCCCTATTGTATCTGTTTTATCATCAATAAAAAGATGAATCGTCAGCTTTTAACATTCTCCAGACGTTTTTTATACTCTCTGAAAACGAATACTATAGGTTAACGGGAAAAAATGAGAATAAAACAGTGGTAAAGGAAGAGAAGACCAGACCTCCATTGTATTATAATCCTATGGAAGCTATAACAGTGAGAAATATGATTCTGACTTATCCTCACACGAAAAGTTAGATGAAAATGTTCAAAACCTACGTAGGTATTTCTCTGATATCAAAAGATTAAAAATAATCAAAATCAGGCACAAAAGGTTGGTTGGAGCCCTATTAAGAAAAAAAGATAGAGTCTACTTTTCCTTCGGCCAATAGCACAGTTATTGATGATAAACCTAATGCCAATTCACCAAATGTCGATGAAGACATTGGGTTAGAATCAGTGAAAACGAATGATGATGATGATGACATCGGGATAGAACCAGTAAAAATGAGGTTGTTTGATACTGAAGACTCAACCCTACTTGGAGTAAACAATTATTACTGATGGAGAAGACGAGTATGATAGTGAAAGCGAACGTTTAAAAGAGTTTGAAAAGAAAGCAACTGATTTAACAACAAAAAAGAGTGATCAAGCGATCGCTGTCAGAATGTTGAATAATCTGAGTAAAATTGGTAGATTCGACTCGAAGAAGAACAGACTGAAAATTGGAGAACGTTTGTTGAATCCTAAGGCTTCCAAAACTTTACTACGAGATGTTCTAACCAAAGGAGGTAAAATACAATCGGGAAATACCAATTACAGTAGATTTAAAAGCTTGCTAACTGATGAAGGAATCACAACTGTCAGGAAATCCCCACGTCAAACACGTGAGAGCCAGAAGAAAAAGTTGGTCATTCCCGGTACTAATTCATGGACATCGACACGCTAAAAGAGTTGTATTACAATCCTGCATTACATACATCTCTACGAGGAGCTAGAGCTTTACTGAAAGCTCGTAGAAAACGAGAGGGAGAAAAAAGAATCCGTTAATGGTTGAGTGGTGAGGAGACCTACACGTTACATAAAAGAGCTGTAACTAAGTTTAAGCGTCGTCCTACAATTGTAGCTGGAATAGGGGAGCAGCTACAGGTAGATTTGATGGATGTTCGATCTCGAAAAGAAGAAAATGATAATACAGCATTTTTAATGACTGCTGTTGATTCTCTATCTAGAAAAGGATGGGCCATACCACTCATCTCCAAATCAGGACAGGTTGTAGCCAGAGGATTGAGAAGAATACTAGAAGGGGAAAACTATAAAGCTTTACAATCCGATAAAGGTAAAGAGTTTGACAACGTCAATGTCAAGACTCTCCTGGCGGAAAAAAAATCAAGCGCTGTACAACCAAAAATGAGACAATAAAGGCATCAATGGTGGAGCGTTTTAACAGAACTTTAAACGAGAAGCTATATAGATATTTGACATATATAGATGATGACAGATACATTGATGTTTTACCAGAAATGGTTAATGCATACAACAACACAATTCATGGTGCTATAGGTATGAGACCGAATGATGTGAGTTTTCAAAATCAGGAACTTGTATGGAATTGTGTGTATGAAGGAAGTGAACATAGTTTAACACAAGAAGTAAAACTAAAGATTGGGGATTATGTGAGAATAAGTAAGGCAAGAGGAGCGTTTGAAAGAGGATACACCCCGAATTGGACGATTGAGATTTTTATAATCACTGATGTACTTATTGATGAAAAAATTGTTGTATATAGGGTAAAAGATTTGGCTGAGGAGATGATTGATGGTACCTTTTACGAAAAAGAGTTGCAAGAAGTAAAAAAACCCACTAGTTTCAGAATTGAAAAGATACTGGGAAGAAGAACGACAAGAGGTAAAAGACAGATTCTGGTTCAGTGGTTAGGCTACGGAGAAAAGTTCAACGAGTGGGTAGATGAATAGTTTATAAGGAAAGAACGTTCAATATAATCATCATATGTTGGGAAAATGTCGATGCTGATAACTTTACCCTCGAACTCTAGCGGTGAAGAGTTTCCTGATAGCAGAAATTCCGAATTTACAGTGAGACAGTATAAATATTTGGTTATCAATGGTGGTAACTGGGAGGTAGGTCTGCTAGATATGTCTTGTTCTAATAATTGGAAGAATGTTACCGAAGGGAAAATATATCTAGAAAAGACTAATGTTTCTGGTAAAAGCGAAAAGTCCTTCATCTTAATTTGGTAATGGAAGATACGATAGTTTGGAGGAGTTGGAGGAGATTATATGAAAGAGAATGAGTGAAATAGATTTAGACAAAAAATTCACCATCTCCTACAACAAGATCACCAACACCACTTTACTAACTAACAGCGATCCTGATACTACCATAAGCTTTTCCAGAGATCTAGCATATATTTTTGGATTTGAACCAAAAACTATGTATCCTTGTGGTAGATACAATAATATCTCACCTCCTGATATAAATTCCGGTCTAACATCTCTGTATGTTTATTCCAACATTGTTGATAATAGAATGGTAGGAGATACGAATGTACCTTTACTGAGAGTAGTTCCGGTTCAAGGAAAGAAGAATAATGTTGTGCATCAAAATTTTAAAAACCTCACTATGTCCACGCTTCATCACTAAATAGTGATCTGATTCAAGTACTTATAACGAGTGGCGACCGCCAACGAATACCATTTGATGGTGGAAAGGTTGTGTTGACGGTTCACTTTAGAGAGAAGCAATTATAATGAGTTTGGTACGATACACCCCTAAAGGATTCGAAAGTTTTTTTGATGAGTACTACAAGATGCAAGCTGGAAATGGAATTGGAGTGTATAGCGGACGGCGGGTGATGCCTAATATGAGAGGAAATGGTCTTGGTAGTATTTTTTCAAGTATAATTAAATCCACAGCACCAGTGCTTAAAAGAGGAGCAATTAGTTTGGAGAAAAGAGGACTGTCAGTAGGTGGTAATGTAGCGTGTGATGTCACCGATGGACAAAGCTTTGCAGCATCAGCAAAGAAGAGGGGCTTGGCAGAGTTGAATGATCTGGGGGGAGATGTGCTCAATGCAGTCCGTCTAGATAGTGTGAAAAGGAGAAAAACAAGAGGTGGAAAGAAAAGGAGAGGTGTTGGTAAACACCGCATATTTTATTAGCAGCAGAATCCGGTATAAAGACAGCAGAGCTCGATATCTATATTCATTTAGCGATGACGCTTCAAGCAATCATCACTCGCAAAAGATGGCTGGTCTAAATGGGACAACAGGTAATAAGTTGGAAGATTCTTCCTACAACATAAATCCATCGTTGGATGTATTTGCTACGGAACCAACAAACAGATTGGTAGAGAGATCGGAATACGCTGTCATCAGACCTGATAGGTTAGATCCTTATGGTAGTATTGAGTTAACTCTGTCAGGGAGCACTGAACATTACATAGATCTCTACAACTCGTTTCTGCAAGTTGAAACCACGGCTGTTCAAGATGATGCAACCGATATTCCAGGTAATGATGATGATGCAGCTGTGTGGATGGGGGATTTAATGCATACATTATTCAGCGAGTTGAAAATTTCGATTGAAAGAACTACTGTTGAATACGCTAACAACTACGGTTTACGCTCCTACTTTTCACAACTACTCGAAAACAGTGCAGACAGAAAAAAATATCAAGGTAAGATGGAAGGATGGTTGTATGACGATTCAACTAGCAAAGACGCTACTAATCGCAAAACTGCAGATAAGAAAAAGAGGAGAGCTCTAATCATAGGTGGAAAGGTAATAGAATTAACTGGAAAACCTCATCTCGCGTTATTTCAGCAAAAAAAAACTAATAATTCCTGGGCCTACTATGCAGCTGGAGTTTGAGCGAGCCTCCAGCAAACTAGCTTTGTTTGCCGCGGATGAGGCGCCTACAGGAGGAGCGAAGATTAGAATTGATAAATTTGAGCTTCATCTTTGTAAAGTTAAGGTGAATCCTACAATACAAAACTCCCAACTCAGTTTGGCGTTGGAAGGTCACAACTACATTTATCCAGTTGATCGAAAATGGATAAAACTATATGGAATTCGTGCTGGTGCTACGCAGATTGACATCACTTTGGAAGAAAACAAACAAAAACCTAAACAAATTTATTTAGGTTTAATTGATCACAACGCAATGAACGGACGTTTCGCCTTGAATCCATATAGAATGCAACACGCTATTGTGTAGCATTGTATTGAGAGTTGGTGATTGTCCAATTGTAAGGAGATTTGAGCCAAATTATGCTAGAGGGGTTTTTGGAAGAGAATATCATCAGTTTCTACACGCTACCGGAACTTTGCTTGATGATGATAGTCTTGGTATTACGAAAGAACAATACCTTGATGGTACTACACTTTATGGATTTGATTTGACTGGCAATTTTTTTTTGAAGACGGATTTCACTCTATGAAAAATGTCACAACAAGTGTGGAAACTCCTTTTGGCACTAACACGACTGATGGATTATCCCTGGTAGCATACTTTGTAAAAGACGGTGTGTTGGAGATGGACAGCATGCTTCAATTAACTATCGCCGGAGACGCAGTGCTTTAAAGAGAAAGTTAGAGATGAATACCATACAAATTCGTTCGATCTTATCTTCAGACGTTTTATGTCAAAGCGTAGGGATTCATGTTGTAGCTAGAGATCAGTTTTGGAAGCAAATTTGCAATTTTCCAACAGGATGTTTCGTATTCAACACCCATTATTCTCACCAATCTGGAGAGCATTGGTTGGCTGTGTACGCTAATGATTCAGAGGTGCATTTTTTCGACTCGTTTGGACATTCTGTTCCCTTTTACCCAAATGTAAATGAAATACTATGTGTTCATGGAGAATATGAAACAATACAAAGTAATGAAACACAACTACAAAATTTTTTGTCAACTTTATGTGGCGATTATTGTGTATACTTTGGTTTACTGAGAAGTAGAGGGTGGAATATGGGTGAAGTTGTTAGAAGTGTACGAGATATAGGAGATAGTGAAATGAGAGATCACTCAATAAGGAGATTTATCATACAGTCTTATCCTAACTTCGAGTTCATACAAGATGATATAGTGGAAGGAATAGATGGAGTGCATATACAAGGAACTAATTTACTAAGTAAATTGTGAAAATAAATTATTATAATTGAAATTTATTGGTTATAACAGATAAAATGAATAAATTACAACTTATCTCAGTATTTGTGCTAAACACTACAGAACCTATACAAACTATTATTTTGTAATGTTCCAAGCAAGATGTAAATAAGATCTTCTCTTTTTCTTCCTCAGGAGCGCTCTTTAGTTATATCTAAAAGACATAGTAACTAATGACTCTATCATACATAGTTATATGAATTAATTTTACAAAAATACTTTGGAACCTACTTTAAATAGATATGAAACTTACCATCATAGAAGACGAGACATGTCCTTTGTGTTATCGATTAAGGTTTCGATGTGCTGTTCTGGACAATTTTCTTTTTCATTTTCATCAAAGTAGGAGAGAAAGCTGTGTTGCAGCAAAGTATCAAACAGTTCAGAGGCTTGAATGAAAGCTTGGAGAGCTGAGAGTAGAATGACATCATAGGAAATCGTGTTGTTCGTAGTTTGGCTAAGTCCTTTGAATACGATTACACCGCTTTTTTCCGACACCACAGATGAAGCTATTTGAGCAGGGATGTTAATATCCCCGATCAATAGCTCTCCATTCACCATACATCTGTAATTAGCCACTAGAGTATCGGCAGTCTTGTTCCAACGAGTATCACATTTTCTTAGCATTCCAGGATTCTCATAAGCTATAACACTCCCTGCCGGAAAATCGTTTAGGTGAGCAACACTGAAATGAGCCTGTATTTGTCTCATACTCTTGCCGTATAATGAGTCGAATGGATCGTTGATCTTTCGATTACATCCTTGACAATCAGCGGAACGAAAAAAATCGCATCTCCAGTCTTTCCTTCTCCCATATAAATTAAAACAATTGGACGTGTTTGCTTAGCTTTATTAATAAGCAGTCCTATTTCGGTTGAAACATCACTCTTCACTCGAGTTCTCTTTTTATCCTTTTGATGGTTGTAAATGATGGCACACTTTGATTCATCACAAAGTTCAACAGACAACACCTCCATAACTGTTGGTACTGGTAGTTCGCAGATTTCCATGGATTCTTCAAGTTTTTCTAGACTATCTGGAGAGACAGAGAGTTTATTAACTCGGCTTTCTTGTAGGTGAGAGTGGTTAGTTCATTACTTCTGGCATCTTGAAAGGGTATTCTGGTGTGACGAAAAAGCGTGTCGTCTCCAACATTCGTCAAAACTAGTTTTTTGCACTTCGAGCCAGTTTCAATATCATCTTTTGTCAAATCAGTGAAAGGTTGTTTCCTCACAGATGTTCTTTTTTGAAGATAGCTTGTTAGTAGGAGATGTGAATGAGGTAAAATCTTGTTGGGATTCCGGTTCCTCAATCACCAATTGACTTTCTGGCATATCAAAGATAGGAGAAGGTCATGGGGAAAGGGTTTGTTGGGATCCTGCCTCTTCATTCATCGGTTGACTTCCTTTGTCTTGAGTATTCATTCTGAAAGAAAAACAAGGATTCTGTTTAATTTTTTGTAATGAATTTTAAAAGATCATAAAGACCATAAACCTTCAGCTAGTTGTGTTAGCTAACAGCAAATAAATATTTTTACTCTTACCTTTATGAAGAGGGTGAGGTCCTAGCAGTTGCAATAAAAGGTTTAGTAGATGTTGCTCCTTCGCTAGCCGTTGTAGAACTGGATTTTTTCTGTGTGAAAACGGTGGCTTTTAAATAGCTAAAGTTGCACTGATTAAACCCTATAAATACCATCACGTGTCAACCTCTATGAATCAGCATTTTTTCACGCGAATGCAAACCAATGCTTTCGCGGGAATAAGTGGTTTATTTTCACGGAAATAAAAACAGATGTTTTCGCGGGAACAAAAAGTTTATTTTCACGCGAATAAAAACCAATGCTTTCGCGGGAATAAACAATTTATTTTCACGCGAATAAAAACAGAGGTTTTTGCGGGAATAAAAAGTTTATTTTCACGCGAATAAAAACCAATGCTTTCGCGGGAATAAATATTTATTTTCACGCGAATAAAAACAGATGTTTTTGCGGGAACAAAAAGTTTATTTTCACGCGAACAAAAACCAATGCTTTTGCGGGAATAAATAATTTATTTTCACGCGAATACAAACCAATGTTTTTGCGGGAATAAAACAATTTTTTTCACGCGAATAAAAACCGTTGTTTTTGAGGGAATAAAAGGTTTATTTTCAGGCTAATAAAAACCAATGCTTTTGTGGGAATAAATAATTTATTTTCACGCAAATAAAAAACAATGTCTTCGCGGGAATGAAACATGTATTTTCACGCGAATAAAACAGGAATATTTCACACGAATAACACTATTATGATAGGGTTTTCACGTGAGTGTTTTTAATGGTTATAAACTAAATGAGTAGGTGTGGCTTATAGTATATAAGAACAGCTCTTTCTGCATAGAAAACATTCTCTCCAGCAATAACCTCAGGAGCATCAACTACTACAGCTGCTTTCTTGGTGATAAGGTAAGAATTAATAGAAAAACTATTTATAATAGAAGTTAAAATGTAATTATTTTACAACACTGTTTAATCATCCTATACTAATACATAACATTTTATTTTAGTTCATTATGAGTTCAAAAAGATACACAATCAAAGACTACCTTCCAAAGATATATCATAGCTATATTAAAGAAAATGTCAAAGTACAGGAAAAGGCTGGATATCGCTTGACATTACAAGCTATATTATTATGTATGACACAGCATTTGCTAACTGTAGCTTCTTTATATGGAGAGCTTTCACCGGTAAAATACCAACCATACATTACACATAAATACGTTAACAATCCAGTAGAAGTATTTAAGCTCATGACAAAAAATAATTTTCATACAGTTGTAAAAATGTCAAAAACTGTCAGTAATAATGATTAATTAAAGAAAATTCAAGGAAAAGTGTGAAATAAAGAGTTCATTCAAGAATTAATTTCAATACAATGGACTAATGAATTATTATATCATTTTCAATCAGATATATGTAGATACATACAAACAGATGAACATCTCTCATCATCCATTTTTTCGTTCGAAATGATATTGAAACTGTTTCAAGTTCATAATATTTAATATGTACTCTTTATGTATTCCTATTTATTAGCCAATAAATGTATATAATCATATATTGATTCATTTTTAATCAATGTATTTATTCAATGTAGATATATCTCCTCTCTCCTCTTTCCCTCTCTCCTCTCTTTCTCAAAATACCATATGAGTTCGAATTATGTAAAAAAATTATCAAAGCTTAAATGCCATACATTCAAAATCTAGATGCCATATGAATTAGAATTATGTAAAAAAATTATCAAAACTTAAATGCCATACATTCAAAATCTAGATGTCATATAAGTTCAAATTAAGTAAAAAAATATAATCAAAACTCAAATTCCACTTAAATGCCACTCAAATTCCACTCAAATTCCCCTCAAATGACATACAATATTAACTCGGCGAATCTATCCAACGCCGTAACCCATTGCATCAACCCCGGAGTATCATCCACAAAAAAACACTTGGTAGGGAGATCTGCTCATATATTACTCTTTATTTATTTACTATTACTCAATTATATATGTATTTATGACAAAAGCAGTTAAGACCATAGAGTTATGATCGATTGAGAATGCACTTATTAAACTGTTGGGAGGTGGAGACAGACAACAAAGGATGCATTCAAATATATATATAATGTATTTGCTTAATATCATACTGCTTTTAACATCTTAATTGGTAAGAAATAAAATATAATAGGTTGAACAAAATATTGTGAAATAATAAAAAACAACTAAAAAATTTTCATAAATATGTATGAAACGCTTCTAACATTAGTTCTAAAATACCTACAGAAGAGGATAGACCTTCATCTATTTGGACATAATTATAAATATGTTTTCTGAATTTATAAAAAGTTTCTTGTTCCACATCATGTTATATAATTTTACGAAAACTATTTGATTCTAAACACTTCTTTCAATTTCTTTTAAACAATTTTAAACAATCATTAATATTGACGACTTCCACCATTGACAAAACGGTTTCGAAACCGTTTTTTATATTGACATCAAAAAGTTCTGTAGATACATCATGTTTTTTACAACACATCCCCATACTCAACATGTGTTGAGTTATACAGAATATTATAACTTGGAATGTCAAACGTTCTCCAGCTTTCTCTCCAACAACTTCATTATTTATCACATAGTTATGATAAATTTCTGGAAGGAAGTCCTTTAAGTAGATTGGGTTTGTTGTTGTATTGTTCTAAAATACAAGCAATAATTAGATAACTAAAATAATTAAAGGTTTTTCAACTGACGTTAAATAGTATTTTTTATTAATTCTTACCTTTTCATCAGGTTGAGATTCCGACTTTAGATACAATGGTTGGCTTCCTACGTCTTGAGTATTAATTCTGAAAAGACGAAAAAAATTGTTCAATTCTTCATAATCAATTTAAAGATAGATATGACATAAAGCCTTCAGATAGTTGTGTTAGCTAGCAGAAATAATTGTATTTTTAGTCTTACCTTTATGAAGAGAGAACTCTTAGTAGTTGCAATGGAAGATGTAGTAGATGTTGCTCTTTTGCTCACCATTGTTGAACTGGATGCTCTCTGTCTGAAACCCTTGTCTCTTATATAGCTAAACTTGTACTGATTGACATGGATTGAGTTCGATAAAAAAATGTGTTATTCGCGGGAATATTTGGTTTATTTTTCTATTCGCGTGAAAATAAATATTTTATCCCCGCAAAAGCATTGGTTTCTATTCGCGTGAAAATAAATGTTTTATTCCCGCGAAAGCATTGGTTTCTATTGGCGTGAAAATTAAACTTTTATTCCCGCGAAAGCAGCGGTTTCTATTCGCGTGAAAATAAACAATTTATTCCCGCGAAAGCAACGGTTTCCATTCGCGTGAAAATAAATTAGTTATTCTCGCGAAAACATTGGTTTTTATTCGCGTGAAAAAAAATTATTTATTCCCGCGAAACCATTGGTTTGTTTTCGTGTGAAAATAAAATTTTTATTACCGCGGAAGCAACGGTTTCCATTTGCGTGAAAATAAATTATTTATTCCCGCGAAAGCATTGGTTTGTATTTGCCTGAAAATAACAGTTTTATTCCCGCAAAAGCAACGGTTTCCATTCGCGTGAACATAAATTATTTATTCCCGCGAAAGCATTGGTTTGTATTCGCGTGAAAACAAAATTTTTATTTCCGCGAAAGCAACGGTTTCCATTCGCGTGAAAACAAATTACTTATTCCCACAAAAGCATTGGTTTGTATTCGCGTAAAATTAAAATGTTTATTCCTGCGAAAGCAACGGTTTCCATTCGCGTGAAAATAAATTATTGATTCCCGCGAAAGCATTGGTCTTTATTCGCGTGAAAATAAATTTTTTATTCCCGCGAAAGCAACGGTTTCCATTCGCGTGAAAATAAATTATTTATTCCCGCGAAAGCATTGGTCTGTATTCGCGTGAAAATAAAATTTTTATTCCCGCGAAAGCAACGGTTTCCATTTGCGTGAAAATATTTTATTTATTCCCGTGAAAGCATTGGTTTGTATTCACGTGAAAATAATTTGTTTATTCCCGCGAAAGAATTGGTGTTCTTCCGTAAAAACAATGTTTCATTAATTTAACCTTATGATAAATGGGACGATTTCAGCTATATAACAATCACTGTTTTCACACAGAAAGCAGTCACTTCAACATTAGCAACAGAAGGAGCAAGATCTACTACATCATCATCTACTACAACTGCTAGAAGGACTTTCTGTATTGAGGTAAGTCAACTTGATGTACAATTGAGTATAAATTTAATTTTTTATCGATTTAGATACTAACAGCAGTATGATATTGAGTAAATATATATATATATATATATATATATATATATATATATATATATATATATATATATATATATATATATATATATATATATATATATATATATATATATATATATATATATATATATATATGTATATATTTATCTTCAAATTGGTTTGAAAAAAAAATCAAAAATCATAACAAGGATTTTTACTTTATCTTTTAGAATGTCGACACAAGTCAATATAAAACAACTGAAGAATGAAGAACCAAAACCTTCACAAGACAGGAAGGGGATTGATAGCAATGTACTTCTTCGACGTACTAAGATTCCTGTTCAATACGCCGGTCAGCTGAAGAATAAAGAATCAAAACCTTCACAAGACAGGAAGGTGATCGATGACAATGTACTTCTTCAACGCACTACGATTCCCTTTCAAAGGGCCAGTGAGAATTCTCTGGCAGCTCTCATCATCAAAAGCGCCTCTCTGTTAAGTACTCTATCTCCAGCTTCCAGAAAAAACATTGAAAACATAGTCAAAGTTGAAGATTTACCAATACCTACAGTTATGCAGGTGTTAACCGTCAAGTTCCATGATGAAACGAACTGCACCATCATCTACAACTATAAAAAGGATGGAAAGATAGTTAGAGTGAAGAGCACTATTCCATTAGCAGCAGGATTACTTTTTGATGAAGCTTCGCAAATAAGACCTTTGGTTTTGATCTACATGGGTGTTGAAAAGACTGGAAAAGCAATTTGTCGTGCCGCTACAGAAACAGGATCTACTCTGAGGTGGAAGAATGCGTTTGATGTATTACCAGCGAAGAGTATGAGACAAATCAATACTTATTTCGAGGTAGCTCATCTTCAGGATTTCCCAACAGATAGTGTCATATGTTTCCAAAACCCTGAAGTGATAACAAAATCTGACAGGCGATGGAATGCGAATGAAGAGACTCTTCTAGTTCAATACAGAAATGTTGTAAATGAAGAATTACTGATCGGAGATATGCGCATTCCTCATCAAATAGCTTCTGCTGTGACATCGGAAAGATTTGGAGTTATTCTGTTCAAGGGACTGAGTCGAAACGCGGAAAATTCAATTTTCTACAACATCAGTGTACTCGCAGCTCATCAAGCCCTCGTCCAAGCCTCGGAACTGACTGATAATTCAAAATCTGAGGATTTTTCAACCACTTCGATGATGCTGAAAAAAAAGACTGTGGAGAAAAAAGCTCGAGAAGCTAATCTATAACTCGGGGGATTCATTTCACTATAGGTAAGTTTTATTAATTTTTACCATAAGTTTAAAAAATATGATTTATGAAAACTTTGTGTATTTTTACAATGAAAAACCGCTTAATTTCTCTTTCTCACGTAAATAACAACAGTAAAACGATTTATCACGCAAATGATTAACTCGTGAACACTTTTTGTAAAACGTTTTTAAATTATATACATTTCGGATGAAGAAAGGGCTTTTTTTGTGTGTACTCAGTGTATTTTTTTTACATAGAATTTGAAAAAATAACAAAATTTTATAACTATTTTACAACAAATGCTTAATTTCTCACGTAAATGATCAACTCATGAACATTTCTTGTAAAACATTTTTAAATTATATACACTTTCGGATGATAAAAGGACTTTTTTGTGTGTAATCAGTGTATTTTTTACATAGAGTTTAAAAAAATAACAAAAGTTTGTAATTATTTTACAAAAAAGGCTTAATTTCTCACGTAAATGCTCAACTCATGAACATTTTTCAAAAAACATTTTTAAATTATATATATTTCGGATTAAAAAAGGATTCTTTTGTGTAATCAGTGTATTTTTTTACATAAAAGTTGAAAAAATAACAAAAGTTTTTAATTATTTTACATTAACTTCTATTCCTACCATACTAATACATCACTTTTTATTTTTGTCCATTTTATCGTAAAAAGAACACAAAATAAAGGACTCACTCCCTAGAAAAATAATAATGAGCTGAATGATGTAACTCAGTGAGTTATTTTCCTGTTCTATATAATGTAAACTATCTAATGTAGCTAAGAGTAAAATTCAAATTCCGTAAAATTTATTTATATAATGAATAAATTTTGTATTTTAGTTCATTATGGGATCAAAAAGTATACGGAATACAGGAATTCCTCCCTGAGACATATATTATACCACCAGAACATCAAAGAAGATATTGTTCAGGAAAAATGTGATGTAACAATTGATATCGCAAGCTATAGTAGTTTGTATCACACAAAATTTACTGTAAAACAGTTTTAAGGCTGTAAAAACTAGATATGGTGTTTTCTATTACAATTATTTTCCTAGTACTGTAAATTTTATTCATCTAGAGGAGTAATTTGGTGATTTTTGACGGTTTTTGAAAATAAATATCGAAAAACTATATATTTCAAGGATTGTTTTAAAAAAAGTTAAAAAAAGGTATGTAATAAAACCCCGTTTTGAAACATAAAAAGTTTAAAAGGAAGGTGTAGGATAAAATCCTCACTCAAAAAATTAATGAAAATTGAATGGAATAAAAGAATATTTTCTCAAATACCAAATTTTTTGTAAATATGAAGTGAAAATCTCTATATGTTTTTTTTAAAAAATATCGAAAACTCTATATCTTAATGATTATTTTTTTAAAAAAGTTAAACAAACAAAAAAAAGCTATGTAATAAAACCCTGTTTTAAAACATAAAAAAAATTAAAAGGATGCTGTAGGATAAAACCCTCGCTCAAAAAAATTAATGAAAATTGAATGGAATAAAAGAATATTTTACCAAATACCGCATTTTTCTTGTAAATATATAGTAAAAATTTCTAAGACGTTGGTGTTGGTGAAATTTACTGTAAAATGGTTTTAAGAGTGTCAAAGACTAAATATGGTGTTTCCATTGAGATGTTTGTTTTTAAAAAGATCCATATAATATCATTGAATCAATCAGTGAAATTTAACACTCAAATTCTTTATTATCAAGTAGACTTAATGTTTCTATTGCGATTAATTTTCAAATATTGTAAACTTTAACTATCTAGAGGAGTAATTTGTCGATTTTGATGTTTTTTTTAAAAAAAGATGATCACAAAATACCACATACTTCAGTTCTAATTCGTTTGAACATTTTCATGGGAGACAAAGAATGAAAAGTTACATTGATTTAGTTTTTAGAATTGAATTAGCCATCGAAAATGGATTGTTCATGATTGGGTAAATCCATAGCCTCCTCATCATCATGACAGAAGTTTTCTGATGATTGCATTTTGAAAAACAAATTACATTGATTTAGTTTTCAGAATTGAAATTGTCATCGAAAATGGTTTGTTCTTGAATGGGTGATTCCATAGCCTTCTCATCATCATGTCGAAGTTTTCTGCCGCAATATCTCCAACTTCTCAGAAACAGAGATTGTTCTGTTTAAAAAAAAATGGAAATTGTATATATAAATAATTGTTTTGAAAAAATTGTAAATTTTCAAAAAAAATTCAAAAGGAAAATGTGGGATAAAACCCTCACTCAAGAAACTAATTTTGTGTGATAGGTTGTTTACCTAACAATAAGAAAATAATGAATAGTGTATATTTAAACAATTATTGAAAAAATTAATGAAAATTGAATAGAATAAAAGAATATTTTACCAAATACCCTGTTTTTTTTGCAAAGATATACAAACAGATAGAATTTAACCATTTAGAGGATGATTTGTTTTTCCAAAAAAAATTAATGAAAATTTTATGAAATGAAAGAGTATTTTACCAAATACCCTGTTTTTTTGCAAATTTGTACAAATAGATGAAATTTAACTGTTTAGAGGGAAAATTTAATGAAATGAAAAAATATTTTACCAAATAGTCTGTTTTTCTTTGTAAATTTGTACAATTACATGAAATTTAACAATTTAGAGGATGATTTTTTTTGCAAAAAAAATAATGAAAATTGAATGAAATGAACAAATATTTTACCAAAATAGCCTGTTTTTCTTGTAAATATGTACAAATAGATGAAATTTAACCATATAGAGGATGTTTTTTCTTGCAAAAAAATTAATGAAAATTGGATGAAATGAAAGAATCTTTTACCAAATACCTCTTTTTTTGTAGATGTATACAAATAGATGAATATCTAACTTCATCCATTTTTTCCATTTGAGATCATGTTTGAAGGATTTCAAGATATTTTTTTTAGTAAAAGCTTATGCATTGATTGTCATTACAAGTTTTAGTGTTTTGTATTATTTAATATTTACTGACTCTAGCTATATTATATGAGATTTTCCCTACTTATTACGCAATAAATGTATATATTCACATATTGTTTCATTTTTAATCACTGTATTTATTCAATGTAGATATATCTCCTCTCTCCTCTCTCTCCTCTTTTCATCTCTCCTCTCTCTCAAGATATCATATGAGCCGGAATTACAAAAAATTATCAAAACTTAAATACCATTCACTCAAAATCTAGATGCCCTATGAGTTAGAATTATGTATACAATTATGTAAAAAAATTATCAAAACTTAAATGCCATATATTCAAAATCTATATGCCGTATAAGTTCAAATTAAGTAAAAAAATAATCAAAACTCAAATGCCACTCAAATGCCTTTTGAATGCCATTCAAATGCCCGTCAAATGAAATACAATATAAACTCGGCGAATTCTTTTCAACACCCTAACCCATTGCATCACCCGAAGTCAAATCCACAAAAAAACACTTGGTAGGGAGATCTGCTCATATATTACTACTTCTGCTTTTGGTAACAACATAAATCAAATACTTTATCATTTATTGCATGAAAAGCTAAACTAAAAATATCCTAACGAACTGGTATAATTACACCCTAAAATGATGGACTGCTGCCGACAATTGGAGTTTTGAGCACATTTAATATTGCCTATTGTTTGATGTTTATCAAAACCACCAACTAAACATCAGTTCAAAGTTTCAAACAAACTGAAAGCATACAACACTCTTTAAATATTTTTCACCATAGAATCCCTAAACTGTTACATGCCAATAATTATCGCTCAATAAAATAGAAATACCCAGTTGAGATGAAAGTGGACTAGCTACGAAAATAAAAGAACCGATTAACCAACAGACATTATAGTATCGGTATTTTAATTGAATATTTCAAATGAAAGCTGGAGAAAGTGCAACTCATTCTCCAACTTGCCATAAGAAACAATACATTGCACTAGCTGCCTGCCTTTAGATTATGAAATAATAGTTTTGAAGGCCCATCAACACTTGGAAAAATTGTTTATGTTGGAGTTGTGCCCTTCTTTAGCCAGTGATCACATACACAGCGAAAATCATTGACATTAATTATCGTCCAAAAAAAACAACTAATAGCTACTAGGAAGTGTGAGTTCAGTCACCAATTTTTTTAGATATTACTCAATCAATAAACGAAAACGATGAACAACTAATAGTGATTGTACGATGATTGCTGCTCCCCTGTGTTATACTAGCTGGTGCTAAACACCTAATTGAATCTAAAAGCACACAAACCCACACTTCAAAGGGAAGTGGGCAAGCGAGCTTTTCAGCGGTAGAGAACATCACAAATCATATAGGAACTTGCTGACTAAACTAAAAATTAATGTGGGAAAAGAAATGGAAAAATTTTAGGAGAACGAACTATACTCATTAACACCACCTCAATGTGCAGCTGAAGTGATTAAAAGATAAGACACTAGAATGGAGCAAACAGCTCCTCCTGCTGATAAATTAGCATTAACTCCAAGTTACTTGGATACTGGTGAGCACTTTACCAGCTTACACTCTCAGTTCACAATTGATAAATACATTGTCTCTGAGATAATTCCCAAAGTGTTTGAGGATATATATGAGTGCCCCAAACACAGCTACCTCAAGCCACCATCCACTAGAGAATAATGGTATTCTACCAGCTTAAAGTGTAGAGAGTTGTAGAACCACCCTAATTGTTTAGGTGCAATAGATGGCAAGCATTTAGTGATGAGAAAACCATGTCATGTGGGATGTCAGTTTCACAATTACAAGGATACTGAATCCATTGTACTCATGGCTGCAGCAGATGCTGAGTATAAATAACAGCTACTCAACGGTTCTTTTAACTTTCCTATTACAATAATAATTCAATCGTTTTACAACTAGCAAATTATGCTAATTGGTTTGATTTATATTGAAAAATGAAAATTTTTGGTAGAGGCTGTATTCCTATGTGAAACTTGTGCTTTACTGATTTATTTCCTTGCATCTTCCTGTTTTATATTTGATCATCAAATTTCCAATCGGAGAACTTCAAATGGTGGAGGTTTTAGACAAACGAGTCCTCTTCGCGACTCAGAAGGGAGAGGATTGCGATATAAAATAACAGCCCTGTCTGTGCTTTCAAACACTAGTGATAATGTACTAACACAATATTTACTTGTGGCAAATGATACTTTGCCTTAAATGTGCATCTCATGAAACCATATCCAAGGTAACTGATTAACCTCAAATGACATCCGATTTTTGTTTATATATGGACTAACAAGTTGTAAACCGTTGAAAATGTAACAACTTTTTTATTTACCATGGTAGTAGAACGTCAACTGAGGATGAACACAACACGTTCAACTACACATTATACCGGGCTTGGCGAGTTGTTAAAATGTTTTTAGACATTATGGAAGCAACATTCCTGGTGTGTATGCAGTTACATTTGCTGAATCAACAGTTTACATGCCCTGCTAAGAAATAGTCAATGAATACTTTTAGCAGCAAATAATTTTCCATCATTTGAGTAGGTGTTTGAGAAGCCTCTAGCAAAACAGCAAGTCAAATGAGAAGTTGTGACACATTAGAATGCCATCAAACAAAGTTATATGTTAATGAGGATAGTAATAATAATAATGATAATGATAATAATAGCAATAGAAATAGCAGTAACAGGAACAGAAACGATAGCGATGACATAGCAACAGCAATAGCAATAAAAACAAAGACGAACAAAAAAAAACAACAACAAATACAGAAAAATAACGGGAAAAATAACAGTAACAGTGACAGTAACAGTAACAGTGTCAGTAACATCGACAGTAAAAGCAACAGTGACAGTGGCGGCGGCAATGGGGAAAACAGCAGTGGCTGCAATTGCAGCTTCGAGGGCAGCAACGATGGCAGCGGGTATGGCGGTGACTGTGGCTGAGACTGGGGTAACATCAACAAAATGACAACAATATCAATAATAACTACAATAAAATAACAGTAACAATGATAACAAAACTAACGTTAACAATGAGAACTACATTAATAATAACAATAAAATTAACAACAAAAATAACAGTACTGGCAACACTAACTATGAAATTAAGAGCAACAGCAACAGCAGAAGCGGCAGTGGCAGCAATGGCAGCAACGGCGGCATTGGCGACAACAGCGAAAACAATGACAACCATAGCAATAACAATAACACTAACAGTAACAATAGCGATAATGATAACATAACCAATGAAAATAACAATAAACATAACAGTATAAATAACAGTAACATTTACAGTAACAGCGGTAGCATAAACAAAAACTGCAATGGCAATGGCAGTGGCAGTGGCAGTGGCGGTGGCAGCAGCAGTAGCAGCAGTGGCGGTAACAGCACCAATGCCAAAACAACAACAACAGCAAAACAAACTGTGGCAATAACAAGAACAATAACAGTCACAATAGTAATAATGATAATAACAACGTATTGATGTAACTGAATGTGTATTTGATGTATTGAATGAGAGAATGAATGCATTAGATCCTGAGGAGAAAACAAACTACAAGTTTTCAGGGTGTGAACAGGCAGAAAAGATAGACACATCTAGACTGTTTACAATAGAGTTATGACAGAAATGGAGAATAAGATAGAAAAGTTGATATCAACAGAGTTATATGAATGATGCAATCAACAAAAGGATGTTGCCAGTGGAAAGGTATGCTATGAATGTGGGTACTTTCATTAACAAGGAATTAGGATTTTGACAAGTTGGTCAAGGGTAAATTCCAGTAAGCAAGCATGCCTGGAAGGCAAGGAAGAGATGAAATATTGTATCTGAAAAGGGAAGATGGGGTAGAGGTCTGAATAGTTTGGCCGATGTTTTCGAAGACACAAAAGGCAAGGTAACATCCTACATGATTAGTCAGGACACCCCAAGGCTCAATTAAGCTTGGAATAATGAGGTAAAGATAGAGGGAGAGTCATTATTCAGGTATGTAACTAAAATCTTGATAGGGTATGGTGACAACATTACAGTGGCACAAGAAGGAGTGTACGAAAGAAAAGAACAATTTTCTGGTATATAGATGAATGTATGGCAGAAAACAATAAGTAGCCTCACAGAGCAGCATACAAATCTGAGAAAAGAATTTTTCCTGAAAGAGAAAATGCAAAGCGATATTTACAGAGTACTAGATGAAAGCAGCCATCTACAGATGAAATGCAAAGTAAACCTGATGAAGGTTAGTGGGATTATCAACATACAAAGACACATGGCTAAGATGAGGATATGGAAACAGAGCAGAGGCATTGCAGTAGAGAAGGACAAATGCAGATTGTGTGGCAAGACTGTTGAACGTGTCATTCATTGAGTGTTTGGATGCAGGATGCAGGCGGCTGAATAGTATTCAATGAGACAAAAGAGCGAGCTAAAAATCTTGAGGATAGTATGTTGTAAAGAGAATGTCCTTCAGGACCTAAAGTAGCCATGATATAAAGTAAAGTGTAAAATGTGCTGGGATATTGAGTACAGTATAAGGAAGGAGTCATCTACATGGTTTCCAGATGTTACTATTGGATACAGAGACAGAAAGATTGTACAGCTGATTGATATGGCAAGCCCAAGTGATGTGAATATTATAGGAAAATATTGCAGAGAAAAGAGACAAATACCAGCAGCTCGCATTTGAAGTTACAGAAAAATTGCTTGGTTACTGGGTTGAAGTAATACCAGCGGTGATAGGGTGTTTGGGACAAGGAACAGACCAAATGAAAGCACAGATGGACAGAATCCTTATAATACGGCACAGAAATAGTGAGTTTGAGATGTTGACAACAAATATTTTAGAGTCTGAAAGTGTCTTGAAGAAATTAGTCATTGACATAGTTACAAACATGTGAGAGAAAAACTTTTTCAGTTCTAAGTGTGACCAATAAATATTGTAGTAACACAAAGTGACCCTAAAAAGTTTTATCTTTGTTTGTAATAAGAAAAATAATAAGAAGAATAAGCAAAATATTAATGCCATTTTAATAATAATAGTCATACAAGTATGCATTTTGAACCTGATGCAGGAAAATTAATCAGTAATAAATATTACCAATGAAACAATACTAATAAGCAGCAGTGTAGAAGAAGGAAAAGATTCTTCAATACAAAAAGTTTATCTTCATGTCTTTCTGAATTTTTTCCTCAGTGAGGAATAATCTTTTACAACTTCCACTATTGTATTGCAAACAACAGCAAGCTCTTTGATTTGGTTACGTTTATCGTTTTGATTGGAAAAGGCTGGATTATTTCTGTCCCAAATAGCTGTGTACGTATCTAAATCTGCAACAATAATGTTCATCAATTTTTTGAGTGGTTTTGTCATCCAGCCTACTGGTAAACATTAGTCTCGCGTTAATCACAGTTTGGATGTTTATCGGCCAACGCGATGGAAATTACTTGCAAATTTGAGCGCTTCCCAGAACACACAGAAAACAAGTGCTGGGTATAAAGTCGAGCAAAATTTTGTTTAGACACAAGCGATATCGGATTGGAGAAAAGATGGCTAAAAAAACGTTTTAGAGTGGACTATTCCTTAGTGTAACACTTGATTGAGCAAGTCAGTGGTTGGTTATAGCTTGATTGAAGCTAAATTATTTCAGTTTATTCCTGGGCCACAATAGCTGCTATTATTTTTATTTGGGGACCACATCGGTTGGTGGGGAAGGCATTGATCGATGGTTTAAATTTCATTGAGTAATAATAAAACATTAAAACCTTTAATGCGGATAAGATTTTGAAAGCAAAATGCTCTTGCGCGCATTGTAGCGGGCATGATTATTTTCATGTGCGTAAGCATTACATCAATGATGTTTATTGTGTCGTCGATTCCTTACTGGTACTCATAACAGTAACAGATAGTGAGAGCTGGTAAAAGGATAAACAACTTGAAACTTTTCCGGTTGGTATCGTTTATTTTAAAGCATTTCATTCTTGATTAACTAAAACAATAACAACTTTTTTTGTTGTTGTCAAAGTTGCTCTGTTTTTCATCATGATGACCAATTTATTTAATATATACTACTCTTGTAAATGACAATCGTAAAAATTAATGAAATCAAAACTATATACAAATTATATTATTGGCAAACAATGATGAAGTAATAATAGCAGGAATGGACTGTTTATAAATGGACATCACAAATCAGTAGTGTTCTTGACCTATAGAGTGTCCCGACAATAGATTTTATTTTTCTCGTGGGGATGGTATTTTGCTGTCAACTCAAAATATTGCTACCAACCCATTTGTATGAAATAATTTGCATGGAACATTATTTATTTAGTTTATTCTATGAGTAGATCCTGCTGATGAACACACCTAATATACAAAATTAGCTCTGATGATATACTGACGTCTCTAAAAATGTTCATTGACATATTCCAATGTAGCTCATCTTCTTTTCATTTTGGAAAGTTGTGCGTTTTAATTATTACTCTACAATCTCTGAGGAACTAGTTCAAGTGCCTAACAAGGAATAAAACACAAAATGTCGATGACGATCAATCCCAAGTTTTGCTAATTTCATGGTCATTTCTAAAGCTCCAAAACTTAGCAGTGCACTTGATTTATAATATTTAATATGGCTACCTTGTTCTTCAAGAATATCTCAAAATTTGTTTAACTAATGTAAAGTATTCAGTGTTTTATGTTTTGTTTAACTCGAACTATGTAAAGTAATCTCAAAGACAATACCATCATGTTCTGCTCACAATTAAGCAATAAAGCTAAAGGGCAATGATAGAAGTTATTCACCATCAACTTAGGCAATGAAGATTGTATGTTTGGCAGGAAATTATGACACTGCAAAAGACTAATGCATTAGCCTACAGGAAAGTTAGGGAAAAAATGATGATGTACTAAATACTTGGTAACTGTGAAGGAGTAACATGAGCAAAGCTTTAGTTAGTTTTCTGGTTCTGCCTGTATTCATCCATAATCACCTACCAACCCCGATGTAGATACTCAAGCTCCACCCTTTCCTGTGGTGCTCAGCCACTTGATAACTTTCCTCCACCCAACCGTCCCTTGATAGAATTTATTGTCCAACTATTTTCTCTACACCTGCCAACCCCTCCCCCTTTGTCCTACTCTACGGTCACCAACTTCCTTTCCCTAACTTTTCCTAATTTCCACAGAAGTAGCCAACAAGTTTCCCCTTTTCTCCCTTGCCTATATTAACAACATAATCTAGTAGCCAGTCAGTGCTCTACACCTCTTTTGTGCTCTCCACCTTCATCTCTTCTATAGTCTGAACACCCTCACATCATCTCAACATTAGCCAGTTCCAGCTCCCTAGCATAATTAGAATCATTCCATGCCTCTAGTCACTAAGTCCTCATTGATTAGGCGCATTAATGGCTTGTATACCTTCAGCAAATCTGTCTGATTTTTGATATTCTCTTGCATCAAGTCTCTATTGGTGCATTCCTCCTCAGCCTAAATTTAAGTATTTCCTGTCCATCTACTTCTGGGAAGTTGTGCTCTCGAGGAGAAACAATTTGGTTAGAGCCAGCTAGTAACTCAATGTCACTAATGATGCTTTTCTACAACTTTTAATGATGTTGATTGCCTTGTATATTTTCGAGTACTCATTTACGCCCTAACCAGTGGGCAACAATTACACTTCTTCTGGTGATTTCCGGATATTTCATCAACGTATGTACAGATAAACAAAATTGTAAAATGTCGCTAACAGTTCACAATCTAAGCCAACAGATTTGCCTAACAGTTCTCGCAAGCATGAAAACCTGCACTAAGCAAATATTGTATAAGTAGGAATTAAACTTTAACACTGAAACTGGTGCAGCACAAAGAGTAGTCTTACCAGCCCCCATTGCATGCATGAAAGGTCAAGTAAACTGTATTTTACCAGCTCACAATGTATACACAAAGGGTCAACTCAAATTCTACTCCAATGGTGAATTCAGAGTGAAGGCAAATGAACTTGCTTTGCAAGGAGAACATGGCGTTCTAAGGGGTGCATTAGTAGAAGTGATAATTGTTCTTTTTGTTTAGAGTCCAAAAATTGACTAGCTCTATCCGACCACTGATAATATACATAAATTAGGAATATTTATATACCACTGATAATATACATAAATTAGGAATATTTATATACCACGGTAAATAAATATACATACAAATCGATGATTGTTAGACATAGCGTTGAATGTTTGGAAACTATTATTGGTCAAATATTGGGTAGTTTTAATGACTTATTAGTAGAAATATATGAGCAGATCTCCCTACCAAGTGTTTTTTTTGTGGGGTTAATATCCGGGGTTACGGCAATGGGTTATGACGTTGACTAGATTCGCCGAGTTAATATTGTGTGGCATTTAAGTGGCATTTGAGTGGCATTTAAGTGGCATTTGAGTTTTTTATTATTTTTTTACTTAATTTGAACTTATATGGCATCTAGATTTTGAATGTATGGCATTTAAGTTTTGATGATTTTTTGTAATTCGAACTCACATGATATCTTGAGAGAGAGAGGGAGAGAGGGAGAGAGGGAGAGAGGGAGAGAGGGAGAGAGGGAGAGAGGGAGAGAGGGAGAGAGGGAGAGAGGGAGAGAGGGAGAGAGGGAGAGAGGGAGAGAGGGAGAGAGGGAGAGAGGGAGAGAGGGAGAGAGGGAGAGAGGGAGGGAGGGAGGGAGGGAGGGAGAGGAGAGGGAGAGAGGGAGAGAGGGAGAGAGGGAGAGAGGGAGAGAGGGAGAGAGGGAGAGAGGGAGAGAGGGAGAGAGGGAGAGAGGGAGAGAGGGAGACAGAGAGAGAGGGAGAGAGGGAGAGAGGGAGAGAGAGGAGAGAGGAGAGAGAGGAGAGAGAGGAGAGAGAGGAGAGAGAGGAGAGAGAGGAAAGAGAGGAGAGAGAGGAGAGAGAGGAGAGAGAGGAGAGAGGAAAAGAGGAGAGAGAGGAGGGAGAGGAGAGAGAGGAGGGAGAGGAGAGAGAGGAGAGAGGAGAGAGAGGAGAGAGAGGAGAGAGGAAAAGAGGAGAGAGAGGAGAGATGAGATATATCGACATTGAATAAATACATTGATTAAAAATGAATGAATATATGATTATATACATTTATTGCATAATAAGTAGGGAAAATCTCATATAATATAGCTAGAGTCAGTAAATATTAAGTAATACAAAACACTACAGCTTGTTATGACAATCAATGCATAGGCTTTTCCTATACATTCATGTATGTATAGATAATTATGTACATATTTATGACTATTTCTGTCTACATCGAAAAAAACTGAATTATTGTATGAATATTATGCATTTGTTATATAGTAAGCATATTGAATGCTAATACTATAAAATATCTTGAAAACCTTCAAACATGATCTCAAATGGAAAAATGGATGAAGCTAGATATTCATCTATTTGTATACATCTACAAAAAAGAGGTATTTGGTAAAATATTTTTTCATTTCATTCAATTTTCCTTAATTTTTTTGCAAAAAGAAGTCATCCTCTAAACGGTTTAAATTTTGTCTATTTGTGTATATTTACAAAAAAAACAGGGTATTTGGTAAAAGATTCTTTTATTCTATTCAATTTTCATTACTTTTTTCAATAATTGTTTAAATATACATTTTTCATTATTTTTTTATTGTTAGGTAAACATCCTATCATACAAAATTAATTTGTTGATTGAGGGTTTTATCCCACATCTTCCTTTTGAATTTTTTTAAAACGTTAAATTTTTCAAAATAATCATTTATATATACAATTTTCATTATTTTTTTAAACAGAACAATCGCTATCTCCGAGAGGTTGGAGATACTGCGGAGAGAGAGGAAAATAACTATTCAATGTTCGACCGAAAGGATTCATTACTGTTCAAATGAATTAGAACTGAAGTATGTGGTATGAGGTAATAATTTTTTAAAATGCAATCATCAGAAAACTGATGTCATGATGATAAGGCTATGGTTTTACCCATTCAAGAACAAACCATTTTCGATGGCAACTTCAATTCTGAAAACTAAATCAATGTAATTTTCTATTCTTCGTCTCCCATGAAATTGTTCAAACGAATTAGAACTGAGGTATGTGGTATTACGTAATCATTTTTTTTTTAAAAATATAAAAACATCAAAATCGACAAATTACTTCTCTAGATAGTTAAAATTTACAATATTTTAGAATTAATCGCAATCGAAACATTAAGTCTACTTGATAATAAAGAAATTGAGTGTTAAATTTGACTAATTGATTCAATGATATTATATGAATCTTTTTGAAAATAAACATTTGAATACATAGTTTTCATTAATGTTTCGGAAAAACCATCAAAAATCATTAAATTACTCCTCTAGATAATTAAAATTTACACTATTTGGGAAATAATTGCAATGGAAACACCATATTTAGTCTTTGACATTCTTAAAACCATTTTACAGTAAATTTTACGAGCGATATTTTAGAGACTTTTACTATATATTTACACGAAAAATGCGGTATTTGGTAAAATATTATTTTATTCCATTCAATTTTCATTAATTTTTTTGAGTGAGGGTTTTATCCTACATCTTCCTTTTAAGTTTTTTATGTTTCAAAGCAGGATTTTATTATATAGCTTTTCTTTTAACCTTATTGAAACTGAACACTATTTTTTAAAAACGAACCTCCAAAAATCACCAAATTACTCCTCTAGATGATTAAAATTTACACTATTTGGGAATTTTTTAAAAAACCATCAAAAATCACCAAATTACTCCTCTAGATGATTAAAATTTACACTATTTGGGAAATAATCGCAATAGAAACACCATATTTAGTTTTTTAACATTCTTAAATCTGTTTTACAGTAAATTTTGCGTAATAGCAATAATATTATAGAGATTTTTTTCTATATATTTACAAGAAAAATGTGGTATTTGGTAAAATATTCTATTATTCCATTCAATTTTCATTAATGTTTGTGAGTGAGGGTTTTATCCTACCTCTTCCTTTTAAAGTTTTTATGCTTCAAAACAGGGTTTTATTACATACCTTTTTTTAACTTTTTTTAAAAATAATCATTTAAATATATAGTTTTCGATATTTTTTTTTAAAAAGCCGTCAAAAATCACCAAATTACTCCTCTAGATGATTAAAATTTACAGTATTGGGAAAATAATTGTAATAGAAAACACCATATCTAGTTTTTGACATTCTTAAAACTGTTTTACAGTAAATTTTGTGTAATACAAACTACCAGGCTTGGGACAAACGAATGCGTAACGTTAATCGTTTTCGCTAGTCGCTGCTATTTCACGAACGATTAGTCTATTTACAATGGTTTTCAGGTTGGTAAAGGATTAGCTGTAAGTGTTTAATTTAAATGCTTGAAGGATGTAATCGATTTTTTAATCAAAATATTCTGTTTTCATCCAATTGGTTACAAAAAAAAACAAATGTAACATAACTTTTTGTTTTTTAAGGTTCCACAAGTGTGACTTTTGCTGTATATAATCCACAAACGTAGCAATTTCTTGAAGATTTTTTACTAAACCGGATATGAAGTCTCTACAAAAATGATATTGAACACTAAAAAACTTTGTTTATGTTTTGCTTTTTGCATACGATGTTGTTTTCCTAGCTGCTAATTTTTTTTAGTCTTTTAGCTCATTATAGATCACAACTTAAGGTCAGGTTAGCCATGGTACAAAAACCAAAAGTTTTTTTTGAGGTTATAAATATTATCATCTATCGAACAAACAGGAATATTTGAGAAGATGATCCCTGATGATGCAGACAGTAGAGTTATTTCAGTTGAGAAGAAAACCTTTGGTGATAAATGTTACATGTACTACCATTATATATCTTTCTTACTACTGTGATTATTACAACTACGTGACTAGATTTTCCTTTTTTTCAAGGCATAACTCAACTGATGTGATAATGTGCACCCAAATCTAATCTCTGAAAGGAAAATCCAATTTACTAACTTTGAAAAAAAAACTTATTAAATAATTGTTAATTAATAATTATTATTATTTTACTAACAATAATAAATGATAATTATTATTCTAATAAATTATAATACATATAAATATTGTGGAGGAATGAGGTCGACATGTTAACATTATTTATATATATCCATTTTAGCCGAACTGTAACATCTATTCATACACTCATTTTAGCCGAACTCGAACATCTATTTATATAATTATATTGTGTGCCTACCAACCATAATTTCCTTATTTTTGTGACATGTGCTTGGGCAGCCATCCATACAATGGAGACTGCCCACTTTGTTCTATCATTAGTTCTATTGGCCTTAGTGTAACCAATTAGCTGTACAGGCGTGGCCTGCCTTTGTCCTTGTGCTGCCAATTACTATTATGTAACTTTTTCCATATAAATATGCGTGTAACATGTAATAAAATCAGAGTTAGCCTACACTCTCACTTGCTTGTTGATTCTTATTGCATAAAGCACTTATGCAACGCACCAGTGGCTAAGCAGAAAACATACAAGCAAGTTCACACATACAAATTGCGCTGATAGATGAACAGACCAGTTCATACACTTGCACAATAACTTGGACAGCTGAATAGCTCTTGGACCAGTCGACTAGTAACTAGAATAATAGTCAGTAGAAAGTGTTCAGTCAATTCGACCTACACCGCATTCGGGCAAGTGATACTGGAACGATTATTTGAACTGCTAGTTCGACCTGACGCATCTATTCCACCGAATAGAAAATCAGTGGAAAGTGAGAGAGTTGTGACAACTCCTCACTGTGTATTGCTCGCGGGCGTACAACGCTGCAAATTCTACTCTACGGTTTAGATTGCTGACCTTGGGCAAAGTAGAGGCGTACACTGCACTGCTTGTAGACACTTATTACTGTGGGCCGCTGTACAGGTGACAGCTACCACTCCACCCTAAATTCCTGTACAATAATAATAATTTTAATATTATAATAATAATACTGAAATTTGATAATTATTATTATTATTATTACTACTGTTTGTAACTATTTCAATGAATTATTATAATTATTATTATTATAATAATAATTAGTAATAATAATAATTATAATGTTGGATTTTCCCCCACTTCACTACTACTGCTACTATTTTCTTTATCATAAATCATTCTTATTATTTATTAATTATTATAATAATGATAATAATTGCTACAATAATTATAAATAATAATTAGTTTAATAATAATTTGAAACAACCAAATTATATTACTATAATATTTATTATAATAATAATACAAATTGAATAATTATATTATTATTATAATTACAATTTTAATAATAATATTTACTTTTACTGTAATAGCACTTGTTTACCTTTTAATAAGTTCGGCGTGATCCTCGTTAGTCTTTCAGGTAGCTTGTCCGCGCATCGAATGACTCCAGTGTCTTTCCCCCAGGGGCCTTGTTCGTTTCCGGTTCCTGTTACACCTTCCTTCCAAGTTCATATGCTTTCCCGGTGAGCTGTGTCTAGGGTGCACCCACACCCCTACACTACAATAGGGGAGAACAATGCCACAGTAGTATGCATTCAACCAAAATCAATACATGGTACACATCTATAAGGAGTCATCAAGTACTCATCAGTTTGGCAGTGTAACCACACTCACGAGACCATTGTTCATTGCTTATTAGTGAGAACATTAACGCGCACTTGCAACTGTTAATTGAATTATGACAAAGATACAACTGCTCACTAAGGAGAGAGAGAAAGAGTTGTACGCAAGACATGTACTGCAACGGACAAACAATAAACGAGACAGACACAAATATAAATCAAATATGTACAGTAAACTTATGCATGACGCTGACGCCATGCTTGACAGTTTAACCTAACTGTTCGTTCAATTTCCCCAATCTATTCTCGGGTTATGGCGTCAGTAGGATGCAGGCCGTCTCTAAGGAATTGTTTACGCATCCTGTATTTGCCATGGCTACGGTGGTAAATTCCCCTATGAATGTATGGTGTCGCCATTCCACGGGTGATGTTAAAATTGACTATCAGTCTGTTTTCCACTGTCACCATTCCCCTCAATTTTTCCGTCCACTCCTCATAGAAGCCCTGACATATTAGGCGTTGCTTTTTGATATGCTGATTGTAATCATGGAAATCCAGAGGGTATATGGCGCATAGAACAGGTACAATGTTAAGATTCCTTGCAGTCCTGTTGAACTGGCGGAACACCGACTTTGGGGTTCCTACGGAAACATCATTCAACACACACTCCTTCCAACCATGGGTCCGGTGTAGGCGCGTAAATCTCACTGGTCCCACCAGAATATACAGGAAGGAGTGCCGAAACTCATTAGCATTGTGTAGCACATACAAGATGATTTCTTCCCAGTTAGCCCCAGGGAGACATATGGTTGACCAGGATCTAGATACAACATTCCTTACCAATGAATTTCCGATAAGATAAGAGTGCATGCTGTAATGAAAACAGTTTACAAGTTGAGCCGTTTTGGTGATCTTATTTTTCTCCCGTACCTGCTAGTACGCGCGACTGGCGAGGGTTCCCTGACCGGAGACATCGGCACATTATTAGCTTCTACGGGAACTGTTACATTGCGGCGAGTAGGAAGGGTTACAGCTGCGTCCACAGCCGGTGACTTGTCCCTTAAACCTGATCTGCACTCTGGCTCAGGGGTGTCGGGAGGTCTCTCCATCTCACAAGGGTTTGTTGCAATCTGAGGACTGCGTGCCTCAGTTCTGCTTATGAGTGCTCGGTTCCGATGGAGCAGTCTACCACTTTCCTTGGAGGCAACCACCTCGCGCCCTCTAGTAGCGATTACTACCCCATCTGACCTCTGCTGATCGCTACCTCGTATTGCTACGGGCTGCCCCACTTCGATAGGACTTCTTTCCCTGGCCCTATGCCTTGAGTTGTAACACAACCCCTGCTTGTGAGGTTGGGATGCTTCAAATCGCTGTAGTCATTTTAAATCGATTGTCTTTTCTGGCACAACGCCCATCGAATTCATAGAACGACCAAACATAAGCTCCGCAGGGGAGTAACCGTTGGCCAGGGGAGTGTCCCTGTAGACACAGAGGGCAGCTTGTAAGTTGACATTCTTGCTCATTAGCTGTTTTACTGTTCATACCGCCCGCTCTGCCTCTCCATTGGACTGGGGGTATCTCGGAGAACTAGTAATGTGTGTGATGTCCCATTTGGTCATGAATGACCGAAACCTTTCTGAGACAAACTGTGGGCTATTGTCACTTACCAACGAATTTGGTACCCCTAACAAGCAAAACAATGCCTCCAGTTTGGAGACAACTGTTTCAGCCTCCGCTGTTCCAGTCAGTTCACTGGCTGTAATAAATCTACTGTAGTAATCTACAACTACCATAAATGTATTCCCATCCTTTTCGCATAAATCGACCGCCACCTGCCACCATGGGCGCTCAGGCAGGGGTGTGCTAACTAGGGGTTCCCGTGGTTTCAATCGAAACTCCTCACACTTGGGGCATGCTTTTACTAACGCACGTATTTCAGCCGTCATGCCTGGCCACCACACTATATCCGTTGCTCTCCGGATACACTTTGTCTCGCCTTGGTGGCCAAAGTGGATCTCTGTCAGTATCCTATCTCTTTCTAGTTTGGGTACATAAATTCTATTTTCAAAGAAAACTACTCCTTGGATTGTTGTCAAGCTGTCTCGGAAGGTATAGAATTGTCTAATCGATTCCCCAATCTTGGGCATTACGGGCCACCTTTCAGTAGATAGAAGTGGGGGCTTCTGGGCCACCTCAAAAAGTTGAATTTGTCTCCCCTGTCACAAATCCGCGCACAGAATTTTTTAACCTATTGCGAGGTTAAAAAATTAACAAAGGCATTAAAAATATTTATAAATAATTATTCTTAAAATAAATTTATCTTTAAAAAAAATTAGTAGAGGCTTAAAGCTAACTGTATATAAACACAAGAAACTTCAGTCATTATCCCTTTATAATACCAATCCTTTAAGCAAAAAACAGTGAGCTGCCATGGTAACTAAGGGGATTCCCCTATAAATTGACATAGGGTTAAAGGTAACTTTTTACTATAATAAAAGGCAAAAAGTTTATTTTTGCTATAATAAAGGAGATGTGTAATACGGCAAGTGTGACCAGCATTTTATTGTCCTGCAGTTGCATGCTGAAAAGCAGCCACACATTCTCTAACATATTTTTATTCTCCATTTTTTCAACTGCCATCGTGCCCATAGACCAAAGTCTATGGATACTATGACATGAATTGGCAGAGGCTCGTCCATAATTTTGGTATAATAAATGGTGAGTAACACATCTACTAAAGTGCTTCGTGAAAGATATGAGGAGAGGGCTCAGAAGCTAAATATTGAAAACTATAAAAAAATGAGCAATGAATAATTAGAAGACGAGATTATCAGTGAAATATTCGATAGGGATCCAAGTGAGGTGAACACAGACATAGTTTTCCTCATTTGGGATGAGGGTGACTATGACTTCACCGATGCGGACAACTATTTCGACGAGACTTATAAAAACAAATTACCATCGGAAATACAGAGAATTATTGTCGAGGAAGATTATGGTGATGTCTTAAAGTATCAAATAAATTCTTATAAATGTAGGGTCGAGTGGTAGTATAGTATATGGCCCATATTTTTCGCCCTCTGAATTAGCCAATGAAAAGTCAGTATTTTTCCAAAGCGTCAACTGTGGAAAAATGGTAAATAGGAAGCGCTTAGGTTTATACTATTTTTATAAGCTCAAAAACTTATAAAAATAAACGTTTAATTTACTATACAACAGACATCTTACTTCCATCGGACTGGAACTTCAATACTTTATCTGACAAAACCAATGCATAAGCTTCCGTGTTTGCTGGTACATTAGCATCGAACTGAGCCTTAACTTGATGGTCTACAACACCTGACTTTAGTCTCTCGCTCTGCCTGCTAGTATCCATTCTGTACAGAGGAAAAAGACTTTTGTAGTATGATGGATTAATACCAGGATTACTTATCAATTCATCTGTATTATAATATTTAGCCTTGAATGCCGCGGCGTCACCATACAATTGACTGTACTGCATTTTGGCAAAGGAAGCATTGTAATCGATTGCTGGATATCTTGTAGCGTTTAACATAGTAAATATATTTTTAACACTAACATGATCAAACAATGCAGGGTTTTTCTGTTGATTTTCATACTTACCAGTTTGAAACCCCACGATTGTTTCCCGAGGCCTTTCAGATAAAGACTTTACTCCGAGTCGCCATGTAAAATTAGTTGTTTGTGGCACCGCAATTGTATCACATTGTCTCGGTCTGAAACCAACCTCCAACTGACCTTTGTTTTCAATTATTTTATACAACTGAAATTTCTCTGCATCTGATGGCATTACATGTGGCATGAACCATGAAAGTTTACTCAAAGTAACTTTTCCAGCATCAGCATTAGCGTGTCTGAAGATTGCATTGTCATTAGAATCTCTGGTTAAAGTTAGAGTATGCTTGAATCCATACAAAACTTTGGTGTAGTCTTCAGCAAATCCAAATATATGTTTAAGCGGGATTTTGAAACTAAATGTACCTTTAGGGGTTGACGATTGTATAATATATTTTTGTCTAGCAGCAAACCCTATATTGTCAGCTATAACAGCTGTGGTATCAGTGTCTTTATACCAGCATTGATTAAGCCCTTGACTTTTTTGGAAGTTATCAGAATACTTTAGCATACCTAAAAGAGTTGTAGCTGGACCAGGATACAATACCGTTTCGACTTCCTGTCCAGAAAGATCATATCTAATACTTCGGAAAAGATACATTATTGCGTTGTTAATGAGCGTAATAGCGTCATCATTTGCAAAAGCTGAACCATCAGCATTCTTTGTAAGCGTACCTTCACATACGAGGTAGCTTTCACAGGGTAGAGTAAAAATATCTTGAGTCTCAATATTAATTCTAATCTCACCCGTATTGTTTAGATTAGTTCCAGTCATTGGTTCATACTCATGCACTTCTTCGCTTTCAATGCTCTCATCCCTTAGTACAGGATCATTAATACTTAGTTTATCCATGTTATTTATTATACTAAAAAATTATATAATTTTTAGACCCGATCCTTTATTCAACCTTCGAGCCATCTTTTGAATACTCTCCGCTTGACCTGACCCCGCAATCAAGTTGTTCAGAGATTTCTCTGATGGCATACTGTTCACAATATTTTGTAGTGTTGCGCTAGCTTCGGGACTTAATCCTCGGGTTGTTTTTTGGTTTTGCTTTTTGCGAATGAGTTTTTTGACTTGATTCCCAATAACATCAACCGCCTTTTTACCGGTAAATTCTAAAGCTTTTTTACCCGTATCGGTAGCAATTTTCTGCACTGTGCCATTAGCTACGATTTGAGATATAACATTGCCGACAGTGTCGAGTATACCCGAACCACCATAGACATAACGTCTTTGATATCCTCGTTTAATAATTAACATTGTTCTTTATTTAATACCTAAAACAACTCGTTTATAGTCTTCTCTAGATGTATGATTTTTTTTAAGTAGTTCATCTAGAATGCTAACTATTTCATTAACAACTCCAGTATTCCCAGCTAAACGACTAGCCATAAGTAAACTCAGTCTCTCAACCAAGGCATTAAGATCTCGCGATAGAAACACAGTACCACTACCTCTAGCAGTTTTTTCAGGTTTAATTTTATCATAAAACGGTTTAATGATTTTTCTATATTTTTCTGACCGACTCGATTTAGGCTTTCTTTTTGATGGATCATTGTCTTGCCATATCGCATTTGTCTGCTCCAACATTTTTTCATAAGTTTTAAGGTCTTGTTCAGTATACTCTATAGGTTTTTGACTTCTAACTAATTCCCATAGACCGTTAGTTCCTATACATCTTTTTCCTTCAATGATGAAATCATTTTCATGAATCTTAACTTCTTTATCACCGATATAATGTTTATCATCTTTGATGTACATTCCAAATATAGTATCGAGATCATGGTCTTTTTCGAGAGCTCTATAAAAACTTTTAGTGGCTGTGACACCATATCCATTAGATGGACTCGAAACTTGTGGATATATACTAGCCTGTGGCTGAAATGCAGCTGGCATAATGGGTAAAGGTTGTGCTACTCGAGCTATTTCTTCTAAAAATCGTTCCTGAGTTTGATTAACAGCTCCCGCAATATCCTTTGATAATTGTTGTTGTGAATCGATCAACGGTTTAAAGTGCTTCAGGTTTTCCCGCTGACTGATATTTTCACTAATACTCTTCTCTTGACTTTGAGCGTAAATTTTTGCTTTCGTTTTAAGAAAGTCTTGAACTATTGCGTCCCTTTTTATAGGGTCTTGAACTTTTAAGAATGACATTTATTATAACACGTTTTATGTTTACGTTTTTTATGTTTACGTTTTTATGTTTTACGTTTTACGTCTTACTTTTACGTCTTACGTTTACGTTTTACATTTTTTATGTTTATATGTTTATTATAGCGCTATTGTCAACCCATGAATTAAAAGTCTTAGGGTATCCCAACCACTTTCTTAGAGATTTCTTACCTCGCTTTTCAATAACCTTTTCTATTCTAAAGGTTTCTTGACTAGACTTTTGTAGTTCAGGCTCATAAAATGATCCTTGAATCTCCTCACCATCTAATCCGACAATTTTATAAGTCACTAGATTTGTGTACTGGATAGATGCAACCTTGAATACTTCTTCAGACCATTTCGGTGTGTATCCCTTTTCAAAGATGCCTTTCTTCTTGGTGATACGAACTGTGTCTCCCACTTTGAGCTTTGGTTTAGCAGGAGGTTTTTCCCAAGGATATAATTCCATCCTGACCAAATCAGTGTTTTCCTTCTCACTAGCATCTGCGGGTGTCATTCCGATACTCGAGTGAACAGTGTGATTATATTTGTTCACCATTCCGGCTAGAACATCAATATATCTCCGTGAGTTGTTATCGGTAAAATACTTGTACATTTTTTCCTTCATAGTTCTGTTCCAACGTTCAACGACACTGGATTTTTCTTCGTTTTCACTGCTGTATATAGGGATCAGTTCTTGCACAGACTTGTTGTAGAATTCTTTGCCTTTGTCTACCCAAAGTTTCTCCGGCTTTCTCTCTTTAAAAATACTTTTAAGCGCTGTAGCAACAGACTCCCCTTTCTTATTTTTCAGAGGAACGATCCAACCATATTTAGAAAAAATATCAATAACTGTGAGTAAAAACTTGAACCCATCATTATCATCAGAGGTTGAGCTCATGTCGGCTAAGTCTGCAGCCCAAATATGATCAATCCCTTTCGACCAAACTCTACGTTTTTGAAATTTATGTCGTACTGGTTTATGTAGTTCATCAGCTAATTGATTAGTCCATTTTAGCGGTTTTTTTTAATACCCATACCAAACCTCTTTTTCAGCCCAATCATAGTTTTAGCGATACCAATATGTCTACGTTCATCCTTTGTAGGATTAGCGATATCATTTAGATCTTTTAACATTTGTTTATCGCAGACCTCATTTCTCATTTGTGTATCTTTATGTTTAGCGTAGCACAAATCATGGCGATATGCGGCTGCATCATCTCTATCAATCGGTAAGCTCCAATCTTTAGGTGTAAGATCATCATTAAGTCTTTTGTTTAGCTTTGTACCGGGCCCTAAAAAATTATGACCCGGATAGTGCATCTCAAGAGGTAGGTTGTTAATAAGATCGTTTACAACACCGGTGCCTTTTTCTGTTTAACAAAAGTACTTTTCTTTCCTCCGCAGTTGCTGCATACACCAAAGCCTCTTAATCTCCCATTTTTGGAGATTCTTTCTCCATAGTTGTAAGTATTAGTTAAGTTCTTACATTTAAAGCAATACATTTATTGATATAATAAAATGCAAGTAGCAAACATTTCATGGGGTAATGGCTGCCTCAGTAGACATAACAACCCTCTCCTACCCGTTAGTATTAGAGGAGTTATAATAGGAAAATCTGGTTGTGGTAAAACCACGTTGTTAAACAATCTCTTATTACGACCCGGGTGGCTGGATTATGATAACCTTTTCATTTATGGAAAAAGTTCGTTCCAACCAGAATACAAAATTTTAAAGAAAGCTTTTGAGCTAGGATTGTCAAAGGATGCAATTGTCAACTTATACAATGCTCGCGAAGAACTTCTTGGCAAATGTATTGATCCGTTGGCAGTTATTGAAGCTATGGGAAAGTCTGCGAACAAATCGCAGGGTATTGAAGCTCAATTTTATGAATCCGCTGCTGATGTTCTAGATCCGAGTGATTTGAATCCTGCTAATAAAAATCTTATGATACTTGATGACTTAATTTTAGAAAAACAAAGCAAGTGTGAGAAATATTATGTACGTGGTAGGCATAGCAATGTAGATTGTTTTTATCTATGTCAAAATTATTTTAAGCTTCCTAGGCAGACTATTCGCGAAAATGCCAATTTCTTCTGCTTATTTCCACAAGACATGAAAACTTTGAATCATATTTCCAACGATCACGTCGGGGATGACATGACTAAAGAACAATTCAAAAAGTTATGCAGAAACTTGTGGGATGAGCCCCATGGTTTTGTAACTATAGATTTGTCCAGTGGTAGGCATAATGGAAAGTATAGAAGCGGTTTAGATAAATTTTACATGCCATAATAAATGGAAGATTTACTGCAAACAATAGCTGATAACACAGCTTCAAAAATGTCAACCAGTATCGCTGTAAGTGATAGTAAAACAGACTTTGTTACCAAGTTTAACCCACCCCTACAACTGGACAACAAGAAATCCCATGAAATGGCTTTGGTAAACCTTGAAACTTATTATTCATTGCCCAACATAGACGCGAAACGAAACCATTTCAAATATTCACCCGATGGAGCGAGTTGGTTTGAATTTAGGTTACCCGTTGGATGCTATGTTTTAAAGGAAATTAATGACGCAATTCAAAGTAAAATTGAAGAAAATGGACACGAAGAAAAAGGTCTGACAATAGCGGTTAATACCATAACTTTGAAAACTATCTTGAAACTGTCTAATGGATATAAAGTAGACTTTTCTCATCAAGACTCGATAGGTAAAGTTCTAGGATTCAATTCGAAAACTTATTCTAATGCGTATACCGAATCAGAAAAACTTGTTGACATACTAAGTGTTAACACCATCTTAGTAAATGCTGATATTATTTCAAGTAGTTACTTGAATGGATCGGAATCGAATGTAATATACTCCTTTTTCCCAATGTTGATCCAGGGTATAAGATTGTTGAAAAACCTAATCATCCTATATACCTCCCAGTACAGCTTAAAACAATTGCCAGCCTAAGAACTACTCTTACTGATCAAAGTGGAAAACAATTAGATTTGCGAGGTGAAAGAGTAACAATTCGATATCACTTGAAGGAAATTTAATGTATAATAAATAACATGCGGTATATAGTGGAAAAACTGAATGTCTCTCGGGGAAAAAATGATAAAATCCAGAAAGCTCTTCAAAATGGAACAAAATGGCTCACACTACGATTTGACAATGAAGATCTCAACGGGGAAGATGATCTTATTGCTCTGACAAAAACACAAATCGATCAACTAAACAAAGCTATATCTTCAGGCAAAGGTGCCACTATAAAGATGAGTAAAACTCAAGTTGAATACAATGCCAAAAAAGTAGAGGGTGGTTTCTTCAGCACATTGTTGGGATTGGCCACCAAATTTTTACCACAGGTCTTGGGAAGTCTAGGACTCGGTGCTCTTTCGGGAGCAGCTAGTGCCGGAGTACAAAAGGCCGTTGGTAAAGGGTTGTATTTGAAAAAGGGTGGATTTGTGTGCTCAGTAGAAACTGATTGTAGTGGACTTTATCTGAAAAATGTCAGTGGTGCTGGTCTCGAGTCTGTAGGTGATGGATTGTATTTAAAACAGGGAAGGCAAGTGCCGCTGTTGGCAGTGGAATTTTACTCGGACCAAATAGCCCATTCAAGAATGTTCCGATTTTAGGTGCAATTTTGTAAATTTTTATAAGCTTGTGCTTATAAAAACCGTTTAACCGCATTTATACCATAATATACAAGTAACTTTTTTTAAAGGAGATGGTCGATTTAAGGTCATATTTAAATGATAAACATCCCCTTGCTCTACATTAACATTTAGTGGCACTTCCATACGCCCATTGCTATTTATTTGAAGAGTTTGTTGAGTTTTAATACTGCCTCCTATCTTAAATATATATGTTAAATTTGGTATTTTATCAGTGTTGCTAGTTCCAGCTATCCAATAAAAACTTATAGTAGCATGTGTCACAGTAATATCTTGCCTCGCTGTTAACCCTTTTTCCTCAAACATTGTCCAACTGTCAACTCTGGGTAGATTGCTAGATATTGAAATATAAATAGAATGCTCAATAGCTTTTAAGTTGTTAATCTCATTCCGCAGCAGTGTGTGTACTTGGTGATACTTTTCTTGTGTCACCCAAGATTCCACTAACCTTCCATTAGCTCCTGTTAAAACAAAATGCCCTAATCCTTTAGAATTGGAAATCTTATCAACTTTACCATCCAACATCTGCGTAACACCCGCAGTCACATCCGATAGTTTTGCAGTAGTCTCGACAACTTTTTTCCTATCACCACTTACCAAAATATAATCTTTTCCTTTAGACCGTGTCAACTGTACCTCTTTCTCATCTACATACTTTTTAGTCGCGGCACTGGATCCATCACGTCTCAGGTATTCATCTTTAACAAATTCCGTTTCAGAATCTTTTTTCTTGGATTCACATCCAAACTTATATACTGACATTTATTATTACCACAAAGTATTTACAATGTTTTGTAAATGTTTTCCGTCTGACAATCCTTTTAAAACGTACAAACACAAGTGTCCACAAAAGACTTGGTCTCTAGGCTGGACTTGTTCAGTGTTATATCTTATTCTTGGCAAAAGGTAAGACACCAATTCTGCTGGTGGATCCAAACCAACGCTGTCAAAATAGAACTTTGTGTTTCCATCTTTATACCAGGCTGTCCAGTGAGTTCCACCGCCAGTTGAGTCATCCAAGTTTAAAATTCCACACTGTTTCGCTTGAGGTTTTTTAGGCAAATCATCTCTCATGTAAACTCCTTTAAAATTTGGTATCTTCAGGCTCTGAACCGCTTCCATTAGCTGTAAGTTTGACAGAGACTCATTCGGAGGCGTTATGTTGTACACTCGTATCATTTATTGAACACCCAATATTTCTAACGAGTTCCGCTCTATTCATTAAATAATATTTTTTAACACCTAGATCTTTTTCTTTCTGTCGTAGTTCAGATAACTTATAGCCTCGATTTAGAGTAGTTGTATAATGACCCCATCTATACCCTTGACTATTAACATAGTGTTGATTAAAATCCTTATACGTATCCCATTGTATCGGATGCACTTGTTCTATAAGTTTAATAGCATTTTCTTTACTCATTTATTTTATAACCAAAAACGGTTATAAAATTATAGTTCAGTTATTTGATCAATCTTGTTTCTCATACTCCGAAGTCTGGCCTCATTGTTAGTTACACGCTTTTTCAACTTTAAAAATAATTGAAACAGGTGAAGACCTAGTTGCACCACAACCATTCCTAGTGTGGCATATTCTGGTAAAGTATGTGGCATATTCTTTTCGCTAGGAAACAGCGATGAATCTGCCATTGTTCGGTTCACATTTATTAGTACTCTCTAGATATCGACTTATTCTTTCAGCCAGTTCGGATAAGTTTTCTGTACTCGTCTTGTCATCAAACATTAACATTAGGATAAGACTTGGAAATATCATTTATTGTCCCCAAGGATGCAATATTAGTTCTTCATCAAAATTTTGTTTCACACCCCCAAGTTTCTAATATCTTATCATGTTTTTGTCTAATATCATCGGGTATCTCCATCCGACCATTATATCCATATGGAATTGTACTGATACCATTTTTAAGAATAATTCGTTTATCATCGTCAGCTGATAAGGCAACTTTATTCATTTCTTCAAGATACATTGTATGTTTATGACTTCTGAGGGTCTTCATTGAGCGATACTGCTCTTGCTGAGTAAATAAACACTTCTTATAGTCAGAGAATGTAATATGCTTATCTCTAGTCGTCTTATTGATACCTTTACATTTCTGTTCCTCCTTTTCATCAAGTTTGTAGGAATAAAGCTTGGCTCTCAAACCCACAAATTCTGTAATTGTTTTACCACCGGCTTAATCCTTAAACATACCTATAACCTTTTTATTCTTACCAGTAGGTATACCTGACGGATGATCTTTTTCATAATTACTGGTGTCAAATCGTGAGTCAACATCATCGGATATTTCCTTATAAAAATCCTCTGTTTCAATCTCATACATGAGACTGTCTGTATCCGTAAACAATAATCTCGCTTTCTCACCATATTTCGGCTTTATATACTCATAGTGAAACTCATACATCAATGTTTTGCTAATGTCTAAAATAGCCGCTCCTAGATATACAGGTTTTTCAAACAATAGCTTGGTCACATTCATATGCATTGCTACAAGACAGTTGGGATTGTCAGGTTCAAATATAGTTCTTCCTTTGTAATTAGGTTTAGCAATAAGTTTCTCCGCTTTAATGAATTCAGAACTTCCAATAAGTTTAATGTCGATCCTATTACGAATGTTTTCCATAGTTTTTCCGAACACTGAATTATTCATCAGCTTAAAGAAATCTTTCTCAAAGTCATTTTTAGCCAAGGCTCTTAATTTCGTGTTCTTGTCTATGTATTTTCCTAGTTCATCTGATTCTCGAAATTTTATTCCTCTGTGAATTTTATCAAGTTCCAGACCATGTTTCAAGCATTGCTTTAGAGCGGTGTAGTGTATCACATAATTTTTCTTATCACAAAGATTCGGTACTAACTTTTTAACACCATTAATTTCTTTTGGTTCTGGACAGAATCGATAGTCCTTATGCAAGTCATGCAAATGCTTAGGATATTTCAAGTCTACCTCCAAAAAGCATGGATGATCTTTCCAATTTTCCAGTTGTTCTTTAGTCATCCACTTAAAATCCCCTACCGGAAGCTTTTGAGACATCGCCCATCCATACAAATTGTTCGCATCCAAGTATGTAATAAATTTTCCTCTATTTTTCCTACGACCCTTTCATCTACGTCTACGCCGCTTCACATATTTATTATCTGCTTTGGCATACCGATGACTTATCATACTCACACCCCCACGAATACCTTGTTCAAAAAACAATAACATATCCGGATCCGTCATAGGGTCAAACTCTAATTTTGTGAACTTCAACATGGCATGCCATGATAAACTTGGAGCTGTATAGTACCAAGCAGGATCCAGCTGATAATTTTCAAGGCAAACATCTCTAAACTTTTCAAAAACATCAGCTAGCTGCAAAACATCCACTTTCATGTACAGATCATGATACTCTCTAAAAGTCTTCATGTTAAATACATCCCACACATTCTGTGCATGTTTATGATCATCATCAGATATACCTTGTTCATTTAAGCTACTACAGAATTTTTCTTTTGGTGGGAGCTTAGTCTCATTCAAGACCGACAAGTTGTTGAAGGAGTCATAAGGAAAGACTCCTTTTCTCAACAATAAGTTTATTTGCTCATCGTTGTAACCATCTTTTCCCAACTGCTTTCTCATATGCTTAAAATCTTTGGAATCAAGATTTTTCACCAAATCAGCGAGTGATGAACCCATAAATCTGTAGCTATCTAAAAACCGTATTTCACGCTTAACCTCTTTATGAGGGAAAAGTCGTATACATTCATCATGCAGTTTCTTTGATGATAGCTTTCTTCCAGATGTAGTGTAATTCCACCCATCTTCCTCCCAGGCAGACATTTCCTCCTTAACTTGTCTTTAAACATCAGCATCTTCAGTGAATCTATCAACAACTATTTTCGTGTTAAACGATATATATTTCTCCTCATTATTCAGGATGCATGATGTGTCACCACCCAAGTTCTTTACAAACATGTGAGCATCGTATCCAGACAAATTATGGAAAAATACCGGGTAAAATTTTAGGATCTTAAAGTTCAGATTACAATTTCTGTGAGCCACCCCTCGATAATCACCTGTCAAGTGGCAATGATCTCTGACCTTTATGTTACCAATAGCCTTTTTACATTCTTCAGCTCTTTTACATTTCCCACATCCTTCACACATGACAGCATTCTCATGATTACATCCCCGTAAAGATTTACAATCTATGCATCCTACACAATTTTTACATCTCTTTGACTTTTGACAATCTCCACATTCTTCACACTTTACAATCCGGACATATACCCTTAACCCTACACTCCATAGGCTTCTGACAATGTTCAAACAGTGAGGAGATTTTTTCGTCGCAATGTAAACACTTTTTAAACGATTTTATGTCTTTGTCAGTTGTAATTATATCTTTAAATTTGTGTGCAGCTTCATTAAACTTTTCCTCACATATATGACAAGTGTCAGCATTTTGAAAAGACAATTCTTCTTCAACAGTTAATTTCATAGGTTTAGGAAACTTATGCTTGGCATACAAGTTTTCGATCGTCTTAACTAATTCCTGGACAAACTTTTGTCCAATGTTTTCATCTTCAGACTTTTTAGTGTAAGATATGTATTCAGTATCCCCAGTAACACTGACAACATAAAAACCAAACCCACTGGGTTCCTGTTTAGTAAATTTTTGTGTATAGCTCTTAGTAGGATCGGGTTGTGTAGTATCTATAGGCATGTTAAAAGCTTCAAAGTCAGCATACACCACAAATGGTACTCTCATTTTACGACAGTAGTGCTTCAAATCAAACTTGATTTTTTCTTCAAGTTTTTGAAATGTTATAGCAACACCATCCTTGGTGTGACACCATTCTTTATGTTTGTTTAGAGCATCCTCATCCCGAAATGCATTTATACAGTTCAAACAAAAGTGCTTTGCTTCTTTATGATTATTCACTTGCGAACTGAGTAGTCTGCTCATTTTCTTTATACATGTAAAATGTGATCCTACTCGAATATTTTTTTCTCCCAAAGTTGGTTTTTCTGTTGCAGAATTTTCCACCTTGATTATTAGTAACAGGTTGGCTACACGCCCCTTATGATTTTTCTTCTGAGATAAATACCATGGGTAAATCACACTTTTACTCGCATCCCAGGTCAGAACATTAACGGCAATGTCAGGATTTACCTTTTCAAACGTATCAATAGATTTCTTACCAGCTGGGAATGTAACCCCTTCCCAATTCAATTCGTCAACATAGTCAGTGTATTTAGTTATTCGTTCAGGATGATCACCAACTTCTTCATGGTGTAATGAGGCTAAAACAGCCCATTTAAAACATTCATTATCAGTGTTTTTAGGATTTATAACACTCTTTGTAGCCTTAATACATGGAGGGAGATCTATCCAAGATGATCCTTTTAGCGGCTGATATCTATCAATGCTAATATCCATTCTTACCACTGATCGAAAAGCCCAATTGCTACCTCTTGCATTTAAACCAGCCATATTTTCCCTAACCTTTTCACCCATTGTATCATACAACTCCGAATTATCTGTCGAACCCAAAATTAACTCCATATTTGAAGTGAATGGCATGACCTCTTTAATAGACTCCCCCGTTACCACATTAGTTTTCTCCATCTCACAAAAAAGAAACAGTTTGCTTTTCATAGCCGGCTCAGATTCAAACAATTTTACAACTTCAGGTTTTATTAATTTCATAAAAGACTCGGGATCGTGTTTAGGTTGACCGGGGATCTCATAGGTCTTAAACCATCCTTTGGCTGCTTTTTCTTTTAATATTGGCTTAATTTGAGGTTCGGCTGAATATAAACTCATCACCCGTTCCTTCAATGACTTTAAAATCGGGTCTACAGCCTTTGGTGTGGGTATGTAATCCATTATCCAGTTCGCAAAATCATTAAATTTTTGTTTCGTTTTTTCAGCAACCTTAGTAGCCACACTACTGAGAGACTTTACACCTCGCTTAACAATTTGTGGAATAAGAGGTGTTGATCCTAAAACAGGAACAGGCTCGTCCATAATGTTAACAGGTTTACTGCTAAATAACAGTTGACTAAGTTCATTCTTTCTTAGTCTAGAGTATCCTTTCAGGCCCCTTTGTTTAGCCAAAGATCTTAGATCCTTGACAGTTGACATATTTTTATTCGCCATTTATTATAACAAAATTATGGACGAGCCTCTGCCAATTCATGTCATAGTATCCATAGACTTTGGTCTATGGGCACGATGGCAGTTGGAAAAAAGGAGAATAAAAAGATGTTAGAGAATGTGTGGCTGCTTTTCAGCATGCAACTGCAGGACAATAAAGTGCTGGTCACACTTGCCGTATTACACATCTCCTTTATTATAGCAAAAATAAACTTTTTGCCTTTTATTATAGTAAAAAGTTACCTTTAACCCTATGTCAATTTATAGGGGAATCCCCTTAGTTACCATGGCAACTCACTGGTTTTGGCTTAAAAGATTGGTATTATAAAGGGATAATGACTGAAGTTTCTTGTGTTTATATACAGTTAGCTTTAAGCCTCTACTAATTTTTTTTAAAGATAACTTCATTTTAAGAATAATTATTTATAAATATTTTTAATGCCTTTGTTAATTTTTTAACCTTGCAATAGGTTAAAAAATTCTGTGCACGGATTTGTGACAGGGGAGACAAATTCAACTTTTTGAGGTGGCCCAGAAACCCCCACTTCTATCTACTCCCTTCGATAATGTACTTAATCAACAATTTGCCTTCGTCTTCCATTAACATTGCAACTTTAATCCTGTCCAGCCGAGACGCCGATGTTGGTAGTGTATCAACCAGCTCCTGGATGATCAGAGGCTCCTCATCACCTCCCCCTGATGTCCCTGGAAGAGGTGCCCGTGAGAGAGCATCTGCCAGCACCAACTTACTCCCCGGTGTATAGACTATTTTGTAGCTAAACGACATCATCCGCAATCTAAACCTCTGCACACGAATCGGTAACTTTGCCAACTCCTTGTCTCCAAGCACAGCAACTAGTGTTTTATGATCTGTTTCCACCGTAAAGTCGCGCCGCGATAGAAAGTAGCTAAATTTCTCACAAGCCCAACATATGGCTAGTGCCTCTTTCTCGATTTGCGCGTAACGTTTTTCCGCACTGTTCAGAGATCGCAATGCAAACGCCACTGGCTTCCATTCTCCGTCTACTTGTTGCAGCAATGCCGCACCCAGACCAAACGACGAGGAGTCTGCACTAAGCATAGTCTTGTTCTCAAGTCTAAACGGGGCTAGCGTTGGTGTGGCTACCATTAGTGATTTCAGCTTCCTAAATTCATCTGCATGTTCAGTGGACCAACGCCAGTCACTATCTTTACCCAGCAACTGCCTCAATTGAACGGTGCATCCAGAGATAGCTGCGGAGAACTTTCCTAAGTAGTTCACTATACCAAAAAACGCCTCAGATCATGCCGGCTATTGGGTGTTGGGAATTCCACAATGGCTCAGTCTTTTCCGGGTCCGCCTTGATACCCTCTGATGTTATGACGTGCCCTAGGAACTTTATCTCCGTTTTATTGAACTCGCATTTCTCTGCATTTAAAGTCACACCACTCTCACTCAACCTGTCAAAGACTCGCTTCAAGTTAGCATCGTGATCCTGTTGATTCTCTGCATAACCTAGACTGTCATCCATTTGACAAACCACCCCGTCTAAATCTACAAGGATTTTCTGCATTTCCCGCTGGAAGATCTCAGGGGCCGAATTTATGCCGAATGGGAGTCTTTTGCAACAGTACCGTCCGAAAGGCGTTATAAATGTAGTGAGTAAGTACGAACTCTCACTCAACTTCATCTGCCAATACCCACAGTTGGCGTCAAGCTTACTGAATATCCGTGCATTCCCTAGTGCGCTCAACGTTTCCTCTGAAGTTGGTAAAGGGTGGTATTCTCTCCTTACTGCTTTTTTTAATCTCGTGTAGTCGATGCACACTCTCAATTTCCCACTTTTCTTGGGGACCACCACACATGGAGAGCACCAATCAGTTGGAGTTTCCACTTTCTCTATGACTCCCAACTTTTCCATTCTCAATAGCTCTTCCAATAATGGCTGCTTTCGAGCTGCTGCAACTCGTTGAGGAGTGACTTGGACAAACGGCGCCACCTCCCCTTTCAGCTGAATTTCAACTTCAGTGGCCATTGTGCCAAGCCCACTAAAGAGCTTCGGGTAACTAGCCCTCCAGTCATGGCACACACCAAGACCAACACTATCGACAAATCTGATCAGATTTAGACGTTCTATAGACGGTTTCCCAAGAAGTGGTATAACTAGCCCTTCAATGAAATATATCACCTCTTTTTGCCATTTAGGTCGAGTAAAGCTTCTGCTTCCCCTAAGACTTTCAACCTATTATTCCCAGCCCCTTTTAGTATTTTACGAGACGGTTTAACTTGGCATTTACAGGACTCCTTCATGTATGACGGAATGGCTGTGACGGCGGCACCTGTGTCAACTTTGAATTTTACAGGAACACTATTTACTATAATGGTCACAAACCATGACTTGTCAGTTCTTTCCACTGACTCGAAGGCAGCTAGTCATAATGACTGGTTGCCCAAGATTTACCCATCCATGTCAGTGTCACAATCAACTTCTTCCGTCCTTGACTGTTGTCTTCTTTTGCAAGCCTTCGCCCAGTGTCCTTTTCCTTTACACTTGTAACAAGTCGCGTTGCGTGCTGGGCACTGACCTTTGGCATGTCTCTTCCAATAACAATATGGGCACCTGTTCTCACTTGCCACAGGCCTTTCCTCCACATCTGGTATTTTGTTTACAGCAATTCCTCGTTTGAAACGTGGCTGTGAAACATAGTCAAGGTTGTCGTCCTTAACACTACTATTCATAAAGGCCGCCTGCTCATGATGATTAACATATTGTTTAGCCCTCTGTATTGCTTTTTGCAAGGTCAAGTCCTCCGTATCGATGAGATATTCTCTCAATTTATTGTCTGTCACCCCGACAACAATCCTGTCCCGGACCAAGTCATCCCTCACAGTTCCGTACCCACAACTATCAGCCTGCGACTGCAGTTCTGTGATAAACTTATGTATTGTATTGCAACCTTGCTTAATATTATTAAATTTTACTCGTTCATATATCACATTTTTGACTGGCTCGAAGTGGGTATCAAATAATCTAATAACGTTTGCTAGTGTTTTTGCTTGTGCTGGAACTTCATCGTTGAACTGAAACTGGGCATAAATCGGAACACTTTTGGGTCCCTTCAGTACTAACAAGTCTGCAATCCGTTCCTCGGCACTCATTTCTCCATATCTTTTTGCCACTTTGAATATTTCAAATTGTGCCTTGAACATATTCCAGACAAGTGCCAATGATTCACTTGAAAAATTCAGTTTTTTCACAAAACGTTCGTCTCTGGTCGAGGAACCCTCCGCCATTCTCTGTATGACTTCGACAAATATCTATATAAGACAACGTAGCAACGAAGTGCACTTACACTTCTAAACACAAACAATTTTCTTGCTCACGCTGTAGCCTCTACCGGATGATAATGATGATACTACTTGAACTCAATTCTAGTTCATCCAACCTAGTTTACAGCTACCAGATAATACAATTCCAAAAGTTGCCGTTTGCCTAGATTACTATGCTTAATATTATAATTAATAAATAATAATAATTAACAACCAATAATTATTACCAGTAATAGCAATCGTTCATAATATAACAACAACGAAAAAAACGATACCTCCTCTTAGCTAGCTAGCGCAACGGTAAGCACAGAAGATGCCGAACTATTCCTCAGTAACAATTTCCTTAACCTCACCAATTAATTTAACCCAATTCGCGTTATTCAACAGTAAACCCACTTGCTTAGGCGTAGGTGGAACTATTCTGACACCATGTAGTAGTACTTGGTTACCTTTTAATAAGTTCGGCGTGA
>OX183134.1:11006004-11073504 GCA_945261195.1 Cryptosula pallasiana | reverse complement strand
CCCGAAACAGCCAATCGCAACCGAACAAGACAGCGGAAACGCGCTCAGCAACAGCGAGGCCCATACTATACTTTCCCACTTTCACTATTGAAATTACATTACGAACAGCGAGTCCTATATTATGTTTTCTCACGTTTTATTGAACTTCCGTTACAATTATCATTATCATTATCATTATCATTATCATTATCATTATCATTATCATTATCATTATCATTATCATTATCATTATCATTATCATTATCATTATCATTATCATTATCATTATCATTATCATTATCATTATCATTATCATTATCATTATCATTATCATTATCATTATCCTTATCCTTATCCTTATCCTTATCCTTATCCTTATCCTTATCCTTATCCTTATCCTTATCCTTATCCTTATCCTTATCCTTATCCTTATCCTTATCCTTATCCTTATCCTTATCCTTATCCTTATCCTTATCCTTATCCTTATCCTTATCCTTATCCTTATCCTTATCCTTATCCTTATCCTTATCCTTATCCTTATCCTTATCCTTATCATTATCATTATCATTATCATTATCATTATCATTATCATTATCATTATCATTATCATTATCATTATCATTATCATTATCATTATCATTATCATTATCATTATCATTATCATTATCATTATCATTATCATTATCATTATCATTATCATTATCATTATCATTATCATTATCATTATCATTATCATTATCATTATCATTATCATTATCATTATCATTATCATTATCATTATCATTATCATTATCATTATCATTATCATTATCATTATCATTATCATTATCATTATCATTATCATTATCATTATCATTATCATTATCATTATCATTATCATTATCATTATCATTATCATTATCATTATCATTATCATTATCATTATCATTATCATTATCATTATCATTATCATTATCATTATCATTATCATTATCATTATCATTATCATTATTATTATTATTATTATTATTATTATTATTATTATTATTATTATTATTATTATTATTATTATTATTATTATTATTATTATTAATCAATATACATCTATTTATTTATTATAATTCTCATTGATTAATTGGATTTTTATATTGTACAAAAACAGCAAGCTTTTACTCTAGTTATTAGAGGGAGGTGCAGAACTGCCTATTTTGCGGCGTAGCCCATGTTATTTTCCTATCTAACTAACAAAAATCGTCTACCTTTTGTCCCCAAAAGTATTATCGCAATAAATTGCCAGTTCTACACCTAAATGAGTTATTACTACTACCACTACTACTAACTATTTGTATTGAACATGGTAGCAGAAGCTTAATTAATATTATGTTCTTTTGCATTATTCGAATTATTAATTAATATTATTTGCTTTTTTGCTATGTTTATGTTTATTTTATATTAATTACAATGATCAACTTAATTATGATAATTATACTAGTAACAATGAAAAATATACGTAATAATTATACCAACATTATTTAATGAAAATAATGTTTCAATATTATTATTATTAGTTATTACTTGTTTTTATGTACCCGACAAATTGATCAACATACCAATCATTGCATCATTGAACACCTATTAGGAATCGCTATTATTATTTATTAATCAAATATTATCAATGCCATAATAATTCGGTTTTATAATTATTATTGTTGAAATGCAATAGAAGGGTTTTTTGAAGCACTCTAAGTCACTTTTATTATTCTTAATAATGAATATTTTATTAATTAATCGCCCTTTTTCTTTTTTAAACTCAGGCTGCCATAGAGTTTAAAACTACTGTGCGGAAATTTTATCAGGGTTGGCACTTTTCTTAACTGCATTGTGCATGACCAATGGTTTACAAATATAGATTTATATAAATAATTATACTTACATATATTACGTTCCATATATTTAGCTATATTGTTTACACCAATTATGAATATCTGTAATAGAAGGGTAGATAATCACTGATGACTTTCAAATATTTATATAATAATGAAGGCTATGAAATGTGGTTTTTTTACCAGTGGTGAAAAGCTGAGTTCTGATCAAAACTGCTCTTTGATATTGTGGTATCAAGTTATAGATTAGCTTCTTGAGCTTTTGTTCTGGACAGTGTTCTTTTTCAACATCATCGAAGTAGTTGAGAAAATCATCAGAGTTTGAATTATCAGTCAGTTCCGAGGCTTGGACGAGGGCTTGATGAGCTGCGAGTACACTGATGTTGTAGAAAATTGAATTGTCCGCGTTTCGACTCAGTCCCTTGAACAGAATAACTCCAAATCTTTCCGATGTCACAGCAGAAGCTATTTGATGAGGAATGCGCATATCTCCGATCAGTAATTCTTCATCTACAACATTTCTGTATTGAACTAGAAGAGTCTCTTCATTCACACTCCATCGCCTGTCAGATTTTGTTATCACTTCAGGGTTTTGGAAACACATGACACTATCTGTTGGGAAATCCTGAAGACGAGCTACTACGAAATAAGCATTGATTTGTCCCATACTTTTCTCTGGTAATACATCAAACGCATTCTTCCACCTCAAAGTAGATCCTGTTTCTGTAGCGGCACAAAAAATTGCTTTCCCAGTCTTTTCAACACCCATGTATATCAAAACCAATGGTCTTATTTGTGAAGCTTCATCAAAAAGTAATCCTGCTGCTAATGGAATAGTGCTCTTCACTCTAACTATCTTTCCATCCTTTTTATAGTTGTAGATGATGGTGCAGTTCGTTTCATCATGGAACTTGACGGTTAACACCTGCATAACTGTAGGTATTGGTAAATCTTCAACTTTGACTATGTTTTCAATGTTTTTTCTGAAAGCCGGAGATAGAGTACTTAACAGAGAGGCGCTTTTGATGATGAGAGCTGCCAGGGTATTGTCTCTGGCATTTTGAAAGGGAATCGTAGTGCGTTGAAGAAGTACATTGTCATCAACCACCTTCCTGTCTTGTGAAGGTTTTGGTTCTTTACTCTTCACCTGTCTGGCATGTTGAGTGGGAATCTTAGCACGTTGAAGAAGTACATTGCTATCAATCCCCTTCCCGTCTTGTGAAGGTTTTGGTTCTTTATTCTTCAGCTGTTTTGTATTGACTTGTGTCGACATTCTAAAAGATATAATAAAAATCCATGTTATGATTTTGATTTTTTTTTCAAACCAAATTGAAGATATATATATATATACATATATAAGTAAAAGTATGACTGGGGCACAAGATGTGCACAGGGGCTTAGACTAAATAGAAACAATCAAATAAATAATAAATAATTAATTATTAATATTAGTTGCCCGAGAGATGATGAAAAAACCAGTCAAGACTGAAGCAGGTAAAACAGTGCTCAACAAGAAAAAATCGAGGAGCTAGATACTAAAAGGTAAAATAGTAAAAGAAGTTAAAACTATTGGCTGACTACAAGTTGTTTCATGTGCTAGAAAAAAAGATGGAAAAAGAGAAAATAATTCTAGGCACAATCATCAGGTCGGCTCTCAACTGTTAAAAATGAAGTTGGAACAGGAAACAGTTTGTTCAGACCAAAAATATTAAGTGCACAAGGATCGTATAGTTAATATGTTGGTAAGGGTGCACGGGCGTCAAAATTGGCTAAGGGCATAGAGCTACGCTTGGCTGAGAGTAAATTTATAAGAGTGTCGGCAGGTGATGACAACTTCACTCCTGCTGTTGAGGGAAGACAACTCTGGTTGAAAGATGATAAAAAATTGTTCAGCCGTACAAAGGTGACATTTCTTATCTGTGTTAGAATACGCTCTGGCATGGGATAAAATTCTCCATTGGATGTTAAATTGGGTGCATGACTCTTTAAGTAACCAAATATGTTTGCTCAGCTCGGTGGAGTTTCTTTTGCTGGTAGTATTAAAAGATGTTTTGTGGTTTCTGTGTCTAGTTTTAAACTCTCCTTCGGTTAGGCCAACATATGTTTCGACCTTGTTATTAGCTGTGACTGTAGCCTGGTAGATGATACTTTTAATCTGGCAGTTGCCTTCGAGGGGACACTCAGCTCTATTTCTACAGTTGCATTTATTAGTGGTGGTATTGTTAGTGTTGTTAGAGATCTTGTTATTGTGCCCTTGTATGATTGTTTTGATATTGGGCATACAGCTATAACTGAGTTTAATGGTGTTTTTGTTAAAAATATGACCCAAAGGATGGTTGCTGGGGAAACACTATTCAAGTGCTTTAGGAAACTCATGCCCGATGTTGGTGGACACAATGAGGTCGAAAGGAGGGTTGTACCAGGTGATATTTCTGCGCCTTTTTTGTTTAGTATGTAAGGTGGTATGGGCGGGTTTATAAGAAAGGTTGTAGTTGTACCCGCTTTTATGCAAGGCGTTTTGGTATAGAACTTTGGCGTTGTCGAAGATCTCTTTGTCAGATGATAGTTCGGAAAGTCTTTTATTTATGCTTATAGGTATGTTGCGAATGATGAAGGGTGGGTGGTTTGATAGTTTGTGGACATATTAGGGGATGTTATTAGGTTTATTATATGGGCGATGTTTGCCGGTGTTTAGGTCTAGGGTGACATCTAAAAATTCCTCTACTTTTTTATGGGGTTCAATGGTGACCTTGAGGTTGTATTTGTTAAAGATCTTGCAGATGTTTTTTTTAATGATTTCTATCTTGCGTGGTGTTTCATTAAATATAGCTAAGCCATCATCTCTGTAAAGGCCGATGGAATTGCCATACAGTTTAGCTAGTTGGGATAGAATCACACAACCGACTAATTCACAGGTCTCAGCTCCATCGAAGCTGCCCATGGTGATGTCAAAGTGACTGTTGGACAATTTTTTGGTCCATGGTTGTTTATTGTGGTACAACTACAACCTTTCTTATAAACCCGCCCATACCACCTTACATACTAAACGAAAAAGGCGCAGAAATATCACCTGGTACAACCCTCCTTTCGACCTCAATGTGTCCACCAACATCGGGCATGAGTTTCTTAAAGCAGTTGAAGAGTGTTTCCCCAGCAACCATCCTTTGGGTCATATTTTTAACAAAAACACCATTAAACTCAGTTATAGCTGCATGCCCAATATCAAAACAATCATACAAGGGCACAATAACAAGATCTCTAACAACACTAACAATACCACCACTAATAAATGCAACTGTAGAAATAGAGCTGAGTGTCCCCTCGAAGGCAACTGCCAGATTAAAAGTATCATCTACCAGGCTACAGTCACAGCTAATAACAAAATTGAAACATATGTTGGCCTAACCGAAGGATAATTTAAAAATAGATATAGAAACCACAAAACATCTTTTAATACTGCCAGCAGAAGAAACTCCACCGAGCTGAGCAAACATATTTGGTTACTTAAAAAGTCATGCACCCAATTTAACATCAAATGGAGAATTTTATCCCATGCCAGAGCGTATTCTAACACAAATAAGAAATGTCACCTTTGTACGTCTGAAAAATTTTATGTCATCTTTCAACCAGAGTTGTCTTCCCTCAACAGCAGGAGTGAAGTTGTCACCACCTGCCGACACTCTAATAAACTTACTCTCAGCCAAGTGTAGCTCTATGCCCTTAGCCACTTTTTACGCCCGTGCACCCTTACCAACATATTAACAGTACGATCCTTGTGCACTTAATATTTTCGGTCTGAACTAACTGTTTCCTGTTCCAACTTCATTTTTAACAGTTGAGAGCCGACCTGATGATTGTGCTTAGAATTATTTTCTTTTTTTCATCTTTATTTCTAGCACATGAAACAACTTGTAGTCAGCCAATAGTTTTAACATCTTTTACTATTTTACCTTTTAGTATATACATATATATAAGAGATCTTAAGGTTTTATGTCCGATCTATCTTTAAATTGATTATAAAGAATTAAACAATTTCTTTTCGTTTTTGTCAGAATGAATACTCAAGACGTAGGAAGCCAACCAATGTATCTAGAGTCGGAATCTCAGCCTGACGAAAAGATAAGAATTAATAAAAAATGCTATTCAGCGCTAGTTGAAAAAACCGTTAATTATTTTACTTATCTAATTATCGCTTGTATTTTAGAACAATACAACAACAAACCCAATCTACTTAAAGGACCTCCTTCCAGAAATGTATCATAACTATGTGATAAATAATGATATTGTTGAAGAAAAAGCTGTAGAATGTTTGACATTCCAAGTTATAATATTCTGTATAACTCAACACATGATGAGTATGGGGATGCGATGTAAGAAACACGATTCATCTACAGAACTTTTTGATGACATAAAAAAACGGTTTCGAAACCGGTTTGTTAATGGTGGAAGTCATCAATATTAACTATTTTTTAAAAGAAATTGAAAGAAGTGTTTGGAATCAAATAATTTTCAAAAAATTCTATAACATGAAGTGGAACAAAAAAACTTTTTATAAATTCAGAAGACATATTTATAATTATGTCCAAATAGATGAAGGACTGTCTTCTTCTGTAGGTGTTTTAAAACTAATGTTAGAAGCGTTTCACACATATTTATAAAACATTTTTTAGTTGTTTTTATAATATTTTACAATATTTTGTTCAACCTATTACATTTTATTTCTTACCAATTGAGATGCTAAAAGCAGTATGATATTAAGTAAATACATATATATATATATTTGAATGCATTCTTTGTTGTCTGTCACCACCTCCCAACAGTTTAATAAATACATTCTTAATCTATCATAACTCTATGGTCTCAACTGGTTTTGTCATAAATACATATATATATATATGTATATATAAAAGATACTCTAGCTTTTGTCATAAATTGATATATATATATACATATACATATATATATATATATATATATATATATATATATATATATACATATATATATATATATATATATACATATATATATATATATATCTATCTATATATACATATATATATATATGATACTCTAACCAATAAATACACTCTTAGCCACTCATGCAAATATTACCCTTCTATTTTTAGAATGTTATGGATGATCTTTCTGAAGAGCTCCTTTGCGCAGATCCATATCAAACAGGGAATAAAATGAAAAACGACAAATCAACTCCTAAGAGAAAAAAACTGCTCCAAAAAAGCGAGTAGTAAGGAAACGAAAACGAATAGTGAGAAAACCAACTACTTCCGTTGATAAGAAAACAATGGAGAATGGAGCTAGAGCTCATTTAACAGTTGAATATCTCAACGAAAGGAGAGCAAGGGAATTGGAAAAGTCTAAAGGTTCTCAAGTGATTGACTCACCAAAAGTTCCGGTTTGCGAAACATTTGAAGATCTTCCTATCCTAAGCGTTATGCGAGTGTCTGGTGTGATACATCCATCAAGTAAAGAAGAATGTAGATATTCTCAAGTCCCCTACCATGATCCTTCAGATATAAATGAACTCGAACCCAAACTACTTTTTTGTCCAGTTGAAATAGCTAAAAACTTCAACTGTGATAATTACCCCCCTCCGTTTAACATTGTATATTTGAGTAGAAAGGGAAAACTGAAAAAACAGTGTTCTTTGGTATGATGTCAAACGTGTTAGCAAACATCCTCTAAGCAATAAGAAAGCTGAAGAGGAATCACTATGTTTGAGTACGTTGACTAAAGGTCAGCTCAAACGCTTCTCGAACATCAAGACCCTCAATAGTTTCCAACCTGATGCGATTTTCCCTTACCGAGATGTTGTTGATAGATTCGTTCCTCATCGATTTAAAGGAGGACACTCGACTGTAATTTGTATCCGTTATACCATTGAAAAATGTGGAGAAACGCTGATGAAGATGTTTGCCATACCAGACAAATATGCTTCAGAAGCTAAACAACATGTTCAAGGTGTGATGATCTACAGAGGAAAAAAACCAAGGGAAAACTTAATACGGAATACGATCTTTCATTTTGCTCTTCATACAGACTCAGTCTCAATTATCGGAGACAATATCGTGAACAAGCAAAGTACAACAAGGAGATATTAGAATTTGATGATGATGATAATCTTGAAGATTTGCTACTTGGAGATTTTGATGATTTTGAGACAGGATATGTTGCTGAAAAAGAGGATGAGACACATGATAAAACTTGGTGAGAGTTTTTTTTTCTATTTAAGAAATTCTAACCATTGTAAATAATACTTTAACTCAATTTAGATGTAGTTGTAGTTATTTTTACCCCAAATAATTTTTTGTTTTAGCAATAGATGGTCTCTAATTCAAAAACAAGTTGGACAATGGGACTTGGTGAGTTATTTCCCTTTTTTATATAATGTAAACTATCCAATCTAACTAGAACCATAATTCAAATTCATGTAATCATTTTAAATTTTTGTTTAATCATTCTATACTAATACATAACTTTTTTATTTTAGTTCATTACGAAATCGAAAGCACATAGAACAGAAGTCTTCCTTCTTAAGATATACCATCAGTACATCAAAGACATCATTGTAAAGAACAAGACTATGCATTAATTGTTATTACTTAGTAATTACTGACTGTAGCTATATTATATGGGGAAATTTTCCCTACTTATTATGTAATAAGTGTGTATAGTCATGTATTGATTCATTTTAATCAATGTATTTATTCAATGTAGATATATCTCCTCTCTCCTCTCTCTCCTCTCTCCTCTTTTCCTCTCTCCTCTCTCTCTCAAGATGTCATATGAGTTCGAATTGCAAAAAATTATCCAAACTTAAATGCAATACATTCAAAATCTAGATGCCATGTGAGTTAGAATTATGTAAAAAAAATTATCAAAACTTAAATGCCATACATTCAAAATCTAGATGCCATATAAGTTCAAATTAAGTAAAAAAATAATCAAAACTCAAGTGCCACTTAAATGCCACTTAAATGCCATTCAAATGCCCCTCAAATGAAATACAATATTAACTCGGCGAATCAATTCAACACCCTAACCCATTGCATCACTTGAAATCAAATCCACAAAAAAACACTTGGTAGGGAGATCTGCTCATATATTACTACTCTTATTTCATATAGAAGTGTGTTCATCAACTATCTTCGTTTTTAAAAACCTGAAACCTGTACTGCTGGGGCGGTATTGAAGATAAGGTGAGAGTATCCAATAAAGAAAGAGTTAGTGGAAGAAGCACCACAATTAAGTAGTTAGGTATGAAGTTAAGGGATAAAAAATTTAGTTACTAAACTATTAAGTCCTTTAGGACATATAGTAGGATGTTACAAATAAAACAAAGCATAACAATACCAATAATAAACATCACAGTTGTTGTATTAGGTTGTCATTGACAAGTTATCTGTAGATCAAACAACCAATAATTGAACAGTTTCAGGGCGGTGTGCCCAAATGTGACTTTTTGTAATGACATAATGAGTAATGACAAAAAAGAATAGCTCAGGATGGTTTTTCAGCAAGACTATAGAACTCAAAACTCCCAACAAACTATTCACATGAACCCTACAGTACCCGATTCTACTGATACCTTCTAAGGAGCAACAATAAAAATAAACCAGCAAATCATCAATGTTAGTACATAATGCATGTAATTTACTCATAGAAAGCAATTTATTTATTGGATTCAAACTTTAGTGACCGTTTGCGCAAAACAATAATGCATATTATAACATGCCCATCACAACTACCTAACTTTAGCTTGGAAAAACTCATAATTATTTTGTATATAGTTTGACTGACACAAAATACACATTAGGTGTTGGATCGCAGATTAAGTTATCTTTGTTTTTAATTTGCTTTACCAATTATCCAGCTAAAGCTTTACACCCGCTTTTTAAAAATAAAATCCAATTTTCAAACTTTTATTGAAATTCATCTATGAATGATATACTAATAAATTTATGTCTATATTAATCACCATTTTCTTCTCTCAGGAAAATTAATAACCCTCTGATTCCACCAGCTTAAACTAATTTTGTCGTTTGTTCAGTTTAGAGACCATTTTCAGTAGTGACCCTGACAGATCAAGCAGCAACAAAAAGATATCAAACTAAACAAAAGAGTGATAGCACAGCTGGAAAGAGAAGAAACATTGGATAAAGTTAGCAAAATATGAAGCAAAAATATACAAAGCAGGAGTTAGAACACTGAAATAACAGTCTAACACCGGCTGTACTGAACGCCGAATCTTCGGAATTTCTTTTACCAACAATAATTTATAATTTTGTCATTAGCAAAGATGAAGCCATGATTTTTATACACATTGACTAGGAACATTTAGAGCTACATCTTGATATAAAGAACAATACCAATCAACAAATTTACAACAAACATGAAAGAAAATTAAACCTAATTATTTCTTATCGTCGCCGTTTCTGAATAATTAATTAACAGCATACTAATCTTCAATTCCCCAATAAGAAGGCTCAAACAAGCTAAGGTAATAATAAACTAAATGTATCATAGAGAAAATTCAGTGTGCTAGTTCTATACCAGAAAAAAATCCCCATCACTATGAAAAATTTACCGAGAATGAGTACAGGAAGTGATAGGGTAAAGGAGATTCAGAACTGCTTTCGTTTAGAAAGCCACAGAGTCTTAAAAAAGCCCAAACATGGGCAGGACTCTGGTGTACATAATGGTATAAGAATTTTTCCTGTTGTTTTCTCAAAAACGTGTGCCGTCGATTCTGAAAACCGGACAATTTTGAAAAGGAGCAGTGCTCACAAGGCTAAAGTTTAACGCATAACTCCGAAATGAGCAATGCTCGTATGGGAAAACGAGAAAGTTTCCAATCAACAAAGTGTTTTGAGTAAGTTTGTATTTCTTAGATTAGAAAAATAATGGTGTATTATTAGTAATATCAGATCTATGAGATTTCTTTCGAAGCAACAGCTCTGTTTTGATATTTGGTTCAAAAATTCATTCAAAGCTTTTTTTTAATACCGGTGAAACAATAATGGCAGAAATGTACCATGGCTAACTGTTTCCCTCTAAATGATGGAATTAAAAATGTTCCAAATATTTTTGTAAAGAGCTGGCATCCAAACAAAGAAAGTCTTATGGCAGTCAACTGAAAAGATGGATGGGCAAAACTTTTATGTTCCATTAGCTGCCATCCAGCATATCGGAAAACTGAAGCGCACGAAACTTTTTGAAAGGTGCCAACGACTTTTGTTTCAGCATGAATTCAGAAAACTCAAAATTAATAGGAGCTGATTGTTGCAATAAAGTTTTACAAAAAACAAACTTCAGTTTTGCGCTGATGCATTGGGTCAAGTTTCCAAACATTCAATGTTTCAAAATTATAGTTTTTGGAAGTAAAGCATTGGAATTTTTTAAAAAACTGCAATTTTTATTAAAATTTGTTAATAGTTTTTAAAATACTTAAAAATTTAATTGGGATTTATGTTTATCGCTCGCTTCTTTTAATAAATTACCATCAGGATGCAGATTGAGAGGCAGCAGTCATCATTCTATCAAGTAACAATCATACCAGATGAAGCTGTAACGTGGCAATGATAATTATTAGTCGCTGCAATTTAGACGTCAAATGTTACCAACCAACTACTAAGTTCGGTTTGCTATGAAAAGCCTTTTTGGTTTATATACTTAAAACCCAATCTTACAAAACGTACTTAGATAAAACCTGGTTAAATTAACCTAACTATCTTCATCTAATCCATAAGCAAACCTTCTGTTCAACTGCTATGTGATAGTTCAAATACTTGACTGTTTATTTCAGTCAGAGAAACTTTATTGTCTAAAAGCACTATCGAGTTGTTACATAGTCACTTTGTTGTCAGGCAAGTTTGTTTTTGTCTTTCTTTCAAGTTTGGCAAACACAAATACAAGAGTATAAACTGTTATATGGTATTTTAACTAGCAAATACAATGATGTAAAGCTTAAGTTTTTAATTAGTATTGCATGGGCTGAATTTTTCTTTACAACTAATTTAATCTAGTTTAACACCTCGATAGCACTCTTAAGGTAGACGAAGCAGCTCTGGGCTGCTTTCCGACTCTTTTTGAGAGTAGTGGAAGTTTCAAGTCCTTTTTAGGCATCTTTGGTTCATTAGTCTCTAATCCATGGTTATAGGTCTCCTGTCTTTCACTCTTTACTGGTAGGGATCCATTGCTTGGGGCCCTATACTACTCTTTCCAGCCATCTTGACTGGTCAGACTGGGATGGTGTCTCGGGATAACCCGATGTAAGTCCTTTATGGTACATATATGTGATCCAGGGTCAGCCCAAGCTTGGAGTAGACCCGGGATAGCCGGAATCCTTAACCAACGATTGCTCATTTATGTTATAAAGGGAGATTCCAAGGTCCACATAAAACTGACACTGGTGGATAATGGAACTGCTAGAGGAGCAATCTAAAGCAAAGGGTTGGTGACTGCAGGAGTCTAGATGGCCTTTTACCACAAATATTTCCCACATAATATTGTAGCAACATTTATTGTTGTCTACAAAAAGAGATGAAATAAACATTCTATGTACAAAGTATAGGGCACATTGTCTGAAACCTAGGAAACACTGACGCAACATTATGATGTATTGTAGGAGATTTGTGTGAAACCAGTGACCCCAGCCCTTCCCGTCCCCCTCAACCCCCTACCCTACACCCCTTGTCACCCCTGGAAGAGTGCAAAAGAGTCCCCTTCCCTTCACTTCTATTATACAGGGATACCTCCAACCATCTATTCATCATGTATGCCCAGCTACATGCTATACTGAGTGAGTCATACGGAGATAAATGGCTGCTATACAGAGACACTCGGTCATATATGGCCGCTATACAGAGACACTCGGTCATAAATGGCCACCAATGGACAAGTTTGAGTGCATGAGAAAGCATGACAGCCTTTTGAAGTCATACAAGAGAAAGAGCGTCGAAGTGGGACCCAAGCTAAAGGAGGAGGAGCCTTGGGTCTGATGAACAATGTGCCATGTGTGCACTATTTATATTTGATTGTCTTTGTTTATATTATGTATTGATTGTGACGATTTGTTGATAATTTGCAAGGATCTGTTGTATTGGTTTACCCTAATAAGGGAGTGTGCGTTCCTGATCTCTCCTATAAAAAAGAATTGTTGGAGATCAGGGAGGCAGAAGTTACTGTGGATTACTGAGAAGTTGTTATGTATAGCTTGCAGTGATAGTGGATTGATAAATATACTTATATCTTGCTAAATAAACTGTGCATAATATAGTATTATTAACAAGGAATAATTGTATCGTTATCTGGACATTATTACTGCAAACAAGGAGTACATGGAGGCCGTTGTGTCGGTGGTGTAAACAGAAAAACACTACAGTATGACTATTTCAACATATAACAAATATCTGTGGGCAACGTTTGGGATAATGTCATATTAAAGTCCGAGGGTGTCTACAGAAAATAGTAAAATAAATGTTCTGTGGACAACGTTTGAGGGTTGTTGATTGACTCTGGGAAATCGATAACGCAACATTTTTAAATATTGTGTTAGATTTTAGCGTACACATCCTCTGCGCACAACCAGTATTACATCCTGGCTTCACTACAATAGCCATTGGATAGCCAGGATACCTAGTAATTACTAACCAAGTGGACGGTGACTGTATTTATTCTTATACCGACCCTGTGTACACCCATACCGACCCTGTGTACCACCTATACCGACCCTGTGTGCACCCATACCGACTTCACTGGGCCGGCAGGAAGTGAGTCAGCAGAGCCTGAGATCTTAAAAGTAGCCTGGGAGGACCTAAGAGCCATCTGCCGGAAGTAGCCAGTCTTACCCCTTACCAAAGATGCTGGATCAAGAGCTGGAAAGACCGAGGACCCAGAGACTAGATGTGTATGGTTAAAGAGCCTATGACTCCGCCTATTACCACAGGCCACCTATTCCTTTTAAGCCCTTTACTGTAACCTTACTCGTTATGTATTTATATATTTACTCTTATTGGTGTATATTGTGATATTGCATGATAATTGGATGACTGTTCTTGTCCACTGCCTATAAAAGGCAGAACTTTGGCCATAACAGTCAGTTGTAATTGGGATTTCTTACTAACTCGTTTTATTCTGATCTGATTGAATAAAGGCATGTGGACTCAACTACTTTGAGATATGCGTCTGAGCCGAGGGCTCACAATTGGTTGCAGAGTAGCAGTACTCTGTCTTACATACATTCGGTATCTCACCGACCCTGTTGTTGTAACAGGTTAATCTAACAACTGGTGGCAGCAAGCTGCCAACCTCAGCTAGTGATTTTACGCCCCCAAAATCCACTACAATATGGTTATATACACATTGTTCAAATGCTTGTCCATAACATTTGGAATAACGCTTGAGCAACATTCAAGGCCGCCTACCAAAAGTAGTGAACTAAATGTTCTGCAAAAAATGTTCAGGGTACCTTTACCGGCATACAGACAAATGTTGTACAACATTCACTTACTTGTTGTGCAGATGTTAATTGCAAATAAAATTAAAAGTAAGACTTACTAACTACAAATGGTTAAAAGAATCCTTAAGGAAAGATAAAACGGCCATGTGAACCAAATATGTAGTAAATGTTGGCAAACTTGTTGACCTTTAGAAACAAGCTGTAATAGCGATGATTCATGAGTACACTGCATGCAATGATAGTTTCTTTTTCCAACCATAAAACTAGTAACAACAATTACGAAGACTAACTACTAGCAAACCAAACACAACAACAACTACCAGTTTGCAAATCATTGATCCCATCAGTTTATTAACACCGCAAAACATGTCTAGTATATGTTACTAAAACCCAAGAGTTTGAAATAGTTATGGGATTGTATCACCAACCGAACAAAAATCTACTGCATCACTACAAGATTGTACAAAATATGGTGTTTCAAACATGAAAATCTTTGTCATATTCCAAATCTGCATGCGAAAAATTGTACTTAAACATAAAATATTGTTAAAGCCTTCTCCGTGCATTTATTGTCAGTTAAAAAAGAAACACCGTGTGAGAACAAACTACATTGATGATGTAGTTGAAGTGCTAGCTGTTGTATGGTCGATGGCAGTCAACTGAAACCCATGAAATACAGTTTTATTTTCGTTGGTGAAATTAGCTTATAGCATGGTCTTAAAAAGGTTATTGCTGAAACCCGCACAAAAAAGTAAAATCTTAACTTTTTCATTAAGACCTTTTTGAGTTTATCGATTTTTTACCATAATTTTAAAAGAAAAGATCAATGAATTCTTGCGTTTCCAGTTTAATTTAAAAAAAAAAACCAGCCAGTGTAACATGGATATTGTTTCCGAGCATGACTTGTGTTCTCCAAAAAACTTGGTCATTATAAAACCTATAAAATCTGATTTCGGTAATCATTGTTGTTTAAAAAACCAATTTTTGTACAGAAACGATACTCAATACTAACAATAAATGATATCAGTAATAATTATCATTTACATCGAGAGATAAAATAATGATTATTACACATCAATTGTTTACTTCATCTAGCAGGTATATCAGCTTCAGGTTCAAACTTGAATGGTTGTAGATTTTCTGACCGAAGTCGTCGTTGTTCACTTTTGAGTATGAGAAGTTTGATGATGGTGAAGTTATATTATTGTTAAGGTATACCTCAATAAATGAAAGTATTGTATCTCTGATTCGTTGGTAACAAAATAAATATAATATAACGGCTGATCAGCATAACAACCTCTGTTGATTTATATTATGAAGAGTAGGTTATTGAAGGTGCACTCTGGTAAGCAAACCTAGTATCCTAGTATGAAGCCAGGGAGAACATGGGTGTGATTTCTTTCACTTACACCTACTAGTAACCAAAAAGCTTTGTCATATTGCTTATTTCAATAAAATTTATGCCTTATTTTCAAAATGTTTCCCTAAACCTCTACATTTTTGGGCACATCTAGTGGATAAGCCTCAATGAAATTTACATTGCTTGGTCACAAAAAATATACACATTTTCAGTACAACAACTAAAATTGTCTCTGAAAAATCTACATTTTACAATCTTTCACATGTTGTGGCCTCAAATTTCTGATCATTTATCAGAGTGCAAATTTTTGGGGAATGCTATATAGTTTGGTGAAGAAAGAAGGGAAAAAATATGCAGATTCATGGACACAGACAGTTCTGCCATACTTGGTAGTGTAGTGTCCTTTGCATAGCTCTTCGACATTTCCCACCACTCTTTAGATGTTTCTATGGGATATTTTCTTTAATGGGGCAGGGGTGCTGAGTGTTGTTCTGATCCTCACTCTAGAGGGGGTAGGGATTAATTTACGCCTCTTGTGCGCTGTCGATTCTGTTCTCCACTGGGTCTTCTCTGTTTTCGCAAGTATAGAAATTATGCGTACATAAGGGATACAATAAGGGGACAGAAGAGCATCAATTGGGGCAGTGGGTGCACAGAACGTATGTGGGGTTGGTGTTGGGGAGATGGAGAACAGGGATTTAAACAGTATCACAGTATTGTTCAAATCATTTAATTTACCCGTAGTTCTCTGATAGAAAGCCACAAAAAATACAGCGGAAATTCCTGAATAAAGGTTATAAAATCAAAGTAAAGAAGAAAAGATCAGAGAATATGACATAGATAAATGGAGCAAGAATGATTCAACGTACCAACCTGCCACAGTAGTGCTTAAGCAGTAGCCTAAAATGCTATGTATGTAAATGACATGCTGGAATGTTTGGAAATATGCATATTGTTAGTAGTTGGCTGCTTTATGATTATATTGCTATGCGATCAATGCTAACCTATTTTTTGATAAAATAGCATCTGATTAGAATGTGTTAAAATCCAGACAACTAGTCATGTTTGGCTTAAGCTTTCTGAAAATCCTTTTAGATTCACTGCATTTTTGTGGAAATATGATAGATTTTACTGGTCACCCTAAGTGACCACTACCTAGCTAGTTCCCCCTGGTGGTTGATACCGACATTCATGCCTCTTAAATAAATAATACAACGAGACCAGCACCTATTGCAGTTTCTCTATTGCCTCACATAAGCAATAAAGACATATCTATCTATACTGGCACATGGTAATTACTACCCCAGCCTCGGTAGCTATTCCGGGCCGACCTCACGGTGACTGCCATTGCTTGAGAACTCAAAAGTAGACTAAAGACCTAAACCGACTATGTCCAGACCTTGGCTACCATCAGATGTACAGATATTGGAAACCGAGGCCATAGAGACCAAGATCTCTAGGAGAGAGGAGCTCGCAGCTCCTATTGGCTGAACATCCATTAACTCCACTCCTTACCTCTAAGCACCAGTCCCTTTTAAATTATGTATCGATGTGTTAGGTATTTTTGGTTCGCGAACGTCTATGCCAATGCAGGTGAAATTTTCGTTTTTTATAGAGTACAAAACCTGTTCTTTGGACCTTTATGCTGAATGGTCATTATACCATTCAGGAGGTCATCCACCCTACAACATTCATGATCTGATAGTGTACAGTTCCGCTATAATAAACATTATTTTGCACATAATGAGCCTTTTTATGTTAACTACAATGACAAGACAAGGGTGATGATGTCTCAAGTTCCATTTCTAATAGGTACTATAATGGAATTGCACAGGGCTGCAATCATCTCAACCGGTGCTAGCAACGAATGCTAATCACTAACACTTATCCAATAGCCTATCTACTAGAGGTTATGCTTGACTGCTCAAGAGTGCAGAGGACCCACTGCTTCACTAAAGCCAAGCGCAGGAAGGACTTTCCCGCCTCTAAGTTTATTTATCCACTTTTGACACTTGTCACATGCTAGCTTATTTTTATTGCTCAATCTATGTTAGCCAATTACATATTTTTATGCCTACATGATTTTGTACCTTCTTTATATAGAGCTGCATGCAGCCCAGCAGCTCAGATCCAATTAGATACTGTTAGATGGAGTTAGTGTCTCGAAGTAGTATTTTCTAGTTACTCTTCGTGTGTTTTAGCTTGCATTCAAGCCTAGCCAGCACCAGTCTCAGAAGCTGAGGAATCGTTAGGAACTACCAGGAGGAATACCTTGGAAGGCGCTTTAAATGAAGACGCTCAGGATTCAGCGTAGTAACGACCAGCCAAGAGGACTCTACTGCCAGATACATTGAACTATTATTCAATACATATTAGAGACTCATTGTTCATTTTATATCTATACTTAATGCTCAGTTTTGTGCATTTGGTTCAGTAGTAAGTAAGAATAAAGTACTGCTACCCTGTTGAACTTGTGGAACCTGTTTGGCCGGTTGCCGAACTTACTCGTGTCTGCTAGTTAGCAGCATTCAGTACTCTCCGTATCAGAGAGACCATACTGCCTTGACACTCTGTAGCCATCGCTACCAGGTAAAACAGAGTAAAGCCAGTGAACAAAGCACTCTTGCAGTACCAGTAACCGTTCTTCCTCCTCTTAACACGGGGAAAACCGTTACAGTGCAATAACAATAAATCGTAGAAATCAGTCTTGAAGCATGTTGAAACTAATTGTGGACACACTAACTAAGGATGGTGAATTTTAATAAAGTTATGATCAATAGTTATAATATAATGATAAAGCATGATAATCACTATTATTAATATTAATTTGATTCAAATGATACCATTACTAATATCATTTATTATGAGTTGTCATTGTTGTCATAATTATTTATTTTTTTTACTATTGGTAATTAAAACAAACAATTATTCAACTGCGTAATAGCCAACTGGCAAAAAACATTGTCACAAGATGAAAAATAGTAAAAAATGTAGTATTTAGTAATAACTGTGAAATTGATGGTTTACTTAAAACTTTTTTGTATTGTCCACACACTTGCCACCTCACCAGAATGCATATTTTACTATTCACTATGAAATTAGGAAACACAAAGAAGAAAACTTAGCTTAGAATTAGCCTTTGATTTTGAGCGTTCATGCATAGAAATTATGCCAGAAACAAACATCAAAATTGCATTCGGAAGAGCTTTTCCGAACCAGTGTTTCAAGGCAAGGACGTCCTTGATTCGAAAATGCTTATTATTGGTTAAAATTTTAGATCTAGAATGATAATTTGTTTATGTGAATTGCCCTTATGTGTGATAGGAGTACCTGTCAATTTACTAAGCGAAGTACTTCCTGCCACTTCCTGTGACTGATTATGAAAAGCTGAGCCTTTATTGCCTCCAGTGTACATGTTGCTGCCCTGTGGTATCATTATGTTATCTTGTGCAGTGTTAAAACATCACTATTTTTATTCTAATCAGAATAAATGCCGCATACTAATCAAAGGAACTGAGTTGTATGTCTGAGCCGAAAGCTCACCATTGTTGTAAAAACTGAGGTAGCTTCTTTTCAACTCTGTGCAATGCCATCTCGGCACATGGTTACCTCTGGGAGAGGTTGACTGTTTGCTGTCATGCCTTAAAAGGTTGACTGCTTTGCTGGGCTGGCAAGTGAAGTTTTTTCCAGTGACAGCATTTAGTCGATAAGTAGCTGACTGCTAAAATCCACTACAGAAATACGGAAAAATTATATTCAACTTCAAACAAAAGATATTGCAGTGGATTTTGGGGGGCCGACCAAACGTCCACCAACAACACCTCACTCCAGAGGTCAACTTCCAACAGAGGAATATACCAACTCCACAACTGTTCTCAGAGCCCACGGCTCAAACGCACAACTCAATGTCTTGTTGAGTATACCATAGTTTATTATACAGCGTAACCAGCAATGTACAATAACGGTAAATGTATTATGCTACTTGGCTCAATCACAAGCAGAATCCCAATACAATAAAAAGAATAATGAGAAGTGTTTTGCCTTTTATAGGCAGAACAGGATTAAAATATAGGCCCAAATAAGGGGGCAACAAATCAGCAGTGGCAGGAAGTAGTTACACTAATCACAACACCAGATATAAATAAGTTGATACAACATATAAGGTTAAATATGCAAGGCGCCCAGAAGTAGGGGGCTTGCTGATTCATGGTGGTGCAATGAGTAGCTTTAGTTCCTGGCCCTTATGGCTTGTGGTCCTTGGCTTTGGTGTTGTCTGAGGACAGCTATGCTTCAAAGTCGGGCTCCTGCATCTTTGGTATCAATTTAGATTCTCGAGCTATATTAGTTCTTCCCTCACCGACCCGGTATAGGGTGGGTAGTGACACTGCAGGGCCGGTAGTGCATGCTGCAGGGCCGCCAGGGTGTGCTGCAGGGCCTGTGGTACCTCTGCAGGGCCGGCAGTGAATGCTGCAGGGCCGGCGGTAAAGGCCGCAGGGCCGGTAGGGTTTCTACCGGCTGGCTTGCTTGTGTTCTGGCTGTGCCAGGCTCTATTTAGGCGTGCCTGACACCCAGCAGTTGCCAGGGGGACCTTGCGCAATGGTAGTGGTCACAAAATTCCACCACATTCCCCTCTCCATTAAAGACAGTAACTCTTTGGTCTTTAATTCTATAATTTAACAAAGAGAATAATAGTGGCAAGCAACACCTGTGCTCGGTTGAGTGTAGGGGGAGAGCATCCTACTGCCTTCTAGCCTCTCTAGGGGCGGCGTCCCACGTCCTGGTGAAGCAGGAGGGAGTGGGAAAAGATTGACGGATAGCTTGGTTTTGTGGAGGCAGAGCAGAGAATTCTTCATCGTAGGTAGGACTGGCTTCAGCTATCTGGCGACAATAGACTTAACCGTATCAAGTGGGTGGCCCCACATTTTGTCGGGGGCGTCCCTCTGTGTTGTCCTGCTCGGCCCTCCTTGGGAGATGGGTTGCCATCAGGTCATTTCCCGGCAAGGGTGGTGCGGTTTTGGCCATGACTGGCTCAGGGGGTGGCACTGGGTCCTCAAGAATAGGGGTTCTGGCTGTACCGGCTTGTTCCTGACAAATTGGGGGTATTGGCTGCTCTAGCTCGGGGATCTGGCCCGCGGCTGTCTTCTCCTTACTGCACCCCTCCTGTTAGGTCGTCGAGTGGGTTCCAGCGCGACGGGGGCTTGCCCCCGGGGCTCTGTGCAGGGATGATACGGATTTAAGTGGCAACCTGTTCTGTACAGATCTTTGGCTGTGCCTTGCAATTAAGTAAGTGTGATTGCTGTAGGCTTCCTCTACTTCATAAGGCCCCACAAATTTGGCTTGAAGCTTCGGATTTTCTCCCTTACGCCGTCTCATGTTCTGCAACCATACTCGATCATCAGGTGCAAACAGGGTAGGTTCTTGTCCTTCTTCGGTCGTAATCTGTGTCTGTCCTTCCCGTAGGGTTTGGTGCACCTCTCCGAGGCGTTTTTTGAGTGCCTGGGCATAGATATGTACCAGCAGATTGTCCGAGAGTGAAGGGTGGTAGGCAATCCGGTCAGGCAAACGGAGCTCTTGACCCAACATCAGAAAATTGGGTGTCTTGTCCGTCACTGTATGGGGCATAGCCCAAAAGGCTCGCATCAATTGTGGCAGCAACAGGTCCCATTCATTGGACTGGCGTTTCAGTAATAAGGATCTTAAAGAATCACCTAAGATCTTATTATTTCTCTCAACCACCCCATTGGCCTGAGGGTGGTAGGGAGTGGTCCGAGTCTTCTCAATGTTCCACAACGAACATAGCTCTCTCATTAAACTGCTTTCAAATTGTGCTTCCTGATTGGTATGGACCTGCTCGGGGATGCCAAAGTAAGCAGAAACCCTTTCATTTACGGCGGTTGCCACCACTGCAGCTGTGGTATCTGGTAGTGCTAGTGCATCTTGCCACCTTGTAAAATGGTCCGTCAGGACGAGGATCCAACGGTTTCCCCTCCTTGTCTCTGGTAGTGGCCCCACAAGGTCAACTGCTAGCTGCTGCCAGGGTCGTCCAGCGTACATGCGCTGTCGGGCAGGGTTGGGCTCTGCGCCCCCACTTTTGGCACATTGACACACCTCACAGCTCTGAACCAGCCTGCTGGTGTCAGCATAGATTCCTGGCAAGTACCAGGTCAACAACAACCTTCGTTGGGTGCGCTTTATGCCCTGGTGTGCCAGAGCATGTGTCTGCCACATAGTTGTGCTTCGGAGGCTGGGTGAGCAGAGGGTAGAACACCGAGACCTCTTGTTCATAACCATCCTGATTTCTAGGACACCCTCTGATCTAATTCTCATAGAGGATTGACGACGGGCGAGTACTCGTAGTTCACGACTTCCTAGGTCTAGTTGTTCCTGAGTTAGAGCATGATTATTTCTGACGGCTTCATAGACCACGGCCACCGGGTGCTGTCCAGTTTGTTGCATGTGGACTAGCCTTGCATCAGGCGGTGCCGGGTCTCTTCCGTGTATTGTCCTCATGGTATCACCAATAAGGGTTTTTGCAGTGCTAAAGGACGCCAAGGGTTCTGGGACCTCAGGGGTGAGCCCTCCTGCTACTTCCTCTTTTGTCGGGCCATCATCTCTTTTCTGAATGTGTTGGCACTGTCGACAATTGGCTGAGCAGCGTCTACTAAGCCCATCAGCGTTACCGTGGTAAATGTCTTTTCGATGTTCAATTGAGTATTGGAATTCCGAGAGGATTTCCAGCCACCGGGCTACCTGGCTAGTTGGTTCCTTCTTGCGACAGAGCCATAATAGGGAGGCATGATCAGTTCGTAACTTGAACTTCTGTCAATACAAATGCAGTCTGAAGTGGCACACCTCGTTCACTACCGCCAGGAGTTCCTTCCTGGTAACACAGTAGTTACGTTCAGTGGGGTTGAGCGTCTTACTGTAGTAAGATATGAATTTTTCCCGGCCTTCATGAACCTTGGACAGGACTGCTCCTAATCCGTCATTGCTGGCATCAGTGTCCAGCACATAGGAACCTTTGTGTTTGGGGTAACCCAAGATAGGAGCCGTAACCAAGCTGGTTTTCAATTGCTGGAAAGCTTCTTCTTGCTCTGGTCTCCACATCCAGGGGGTGTTCTTCCCGGTCAGTTTGGTGAGGGGTTTGGCTACTGTGGAGAAATTGGGCAAATACTGTCGGTAGTACCCGACGGTGCCAAGAAATGCCTGGAGGTCCCTTAAATCTCCTGGCGAGCTCCATTCTTCTACTGTCTTCACCTTTTCAGGATCGGTTGCCATCCCGTCCATGCTGATCACATGGCCCAAGTAGCAAACCTGCTCCTGTAGCAGTTCACACTTATTGGGCTTGAGTTTTAATCCGGCTTTTTGTAATTGGTCAAACACTTCTGCCAATCTTTCCAGGTGAGTCGAAAAGTTTGGTGCAATCACAATTATATCGTCCAGATATAAGAGAAGGGTCTTCCAGTGTAGCCCATGGAGAACTTTCTCCATGAGCCGCTGAAAGGTAGCTGGGGCGGAAGTGAGACCAAACGGCAGCACCTTCCACTTGAACAGTCCAGCCCTGGTGGTAAATGCGGACTTCTCCCGCGCATCTCATCTTCATCCAGCGGCACTTGCCAGTACCCACTGACAAGGTCTAAGGTGCTGAAGTATTTGCTCCCTGAAAGTGCATCGAGAATCTCATCGATACGTGGCAAGGGGTGAGCATCAAGCTGCGTGACAGCATCCAGTCGCCGGTAATCGATACAAAACCGCCACGACCCATCCTTCTTTTTCACAAGTACTATCGGAGAGCTCGAGGCTCCTGATGCGGGTTCGATCAAGCCTTTCTCTAGTAGGTGGGCTATCTGTTTCTCTGCCTCTTCTTCTTTCTGGGGCCCCAGTTGATGGGGGTGTTGGCGCACAGGTTTGGCGCCAGGTAGGAGGGGAATGCTATGCTCTGCAAGGTTGGTTCATCCTATGTCATGATCTCCCGTACTGAAGGTAGACTCGTACTGCTCCAGCAATTGAGCTAGTTTCTCTTTCTCTTGGGAATCCTTGCAGTTGACCACTGCCTGATGGTAGAGATACTGTAGGTGTAGCGGTACCAGATACTCTGGGTTTCTCTGAGGTTCGCCTTTAGGAGAGGAACAGGGTATGGCGTCAGGGGCAGAGCACTGGTCTGCGTCTATGGCCGTGTACCGACCTATGGTCTGGCCAGCTTTCAGCTCCAGGGGTTGGTCGGTGGGGTTTAGACAACAAATTGAGGCAGGCGGCACTGTCCGTCTGGTCGGTTGATGCTTGTAGCTAGAGGGGAGGGGGAGGCATCAGGGTGGCCCTCTACCAACCCTAGGGGGCTGTGATTTTTGGCATTGAGTCTACACGTCAATGCAACCTCTGAACAAGCGGGTAAGGTAATAGCTCGTATCACTTGCACTCGGTTAACTAATAACCTCCCGATCCGGTCAGTACATTGTAGCTGGCGGTCGCCAATCATAACAGCCGCTTCATCAACTTTGGTCCGACATTCATGTGCAGTTAGGAATGGCTCTCCTAGGATAGCATCCTCACAGATGCGTCCAACGACGAAGACAGTTTCACACTTGAAATCTCTGAGGCGCTGGGGAAGCGTGATGGTCCCGTAGAAGGGCACCTGTGAGCCGTCAACCATGGTATCACAAGCGCGGCTGCTTTTTAACGTATTTCTGACAGCCGGGGAAGGCATTGGTAGATGTGGTAGGACAACAGGCTGGTGGAACAGCTACCATCTATAAACACCGACAAGGGCCTACCATCAATCTTCCCTGGGAGGAAGTAACTGCATGGTTGCATACCATTTTCAGGGGTAACTGGTTGGTCTCTAGACCGGATTCTTGCCGAATCACACAGGAGCGTTGCTTCCTGATGGTACCTTCCTGGTCTCTGCTGCTCGTCCTTGACTGGATTAAATTTCTGTACGTGTGGTAGCTGCCGGGCACGCTTTCTTGCCAGCCGGCTGTCATTGCTGGAGGAAACGCCATTTGAAGGGCTATCCTGTAATACTGACGGAGTGTCTTGGATAGCTGGTTTGTTGGCTTGCCATGTCCGGGAGGCATGTTTCCAGCATGTGGCCGACTTTTCCGCAACCTAAGCATGGCGGTATGGGCAGTGGTAGAGGAGGCTGAGGGGTAGGGGTATCTTCCTGTTTCAAAGACTTGATTTCTTTCGTAAAGTTCATCAATGCCTCCGTGACTGCTATCAGAGGGTTCTTCTTGTCCGGAGGTGCAGAGCGGACGTCGTTCACCAAAGCATTCGGTGGGTCTGGCGTATAATCCACGTACTCCTCTTTATCTGGAGATTCATCTTCTACCATGCACACGTGAGTAGACCTCTCCTCCGGGCCTGTCCTTATCAGCAGGTAATCATTCCCTGATCTCACTGCGTCTGAAATCTCCACTGGTTATATTGCCAGGAGGTGTCTCTGCAAGTAGGGGTTGCCTAATGTAGAGCTGAAGATATCTATTATCATTTGTTGCAACGATCTGCGGGGGAGGTCCGCATAAGCGACCTGCACCAGTCGTTCTACTTCAGTGGCATGCTCCTGCAGCGTAGTCTTGTACCTCCTGCGGAGGCCAGTAAGTTTGTACCTTGCTTAACGGGGGTTAAGCCAAACCTTGCCCATAGAGCGGCAAAAATCCCTTGCAACTGTGGTGCTTTACCACATTCAAGTGCACTCCCTCTTAGGGACTCTCGCAGATGCAGCAATGCTGTCTGCTCTGGCCATTCGCTGGCTTCAGCCACTCCCATGAAACGGTCTATAAAATAGTCCACGTCTCCATCTCCATCGAACTTCGGTGCTTTAAACAAAGACCGGCGATTGGCAGCGGCTCGCTGCATGACGGCTTGTAACGCTTCTGTCAAACGTTCCGTCACATTCGCTTCGGGGTTTTGCAGGTGGTACCCTACCAGCGCTGCGTGCCCGTTGGTTTGCCAGTGTCTATACTAGAAGAGTAACTCCACTCAAGTGTACAATGGATGGTATGCTTGTCTGTTTTTAGCGGCACCAGGTCTCTGCGGCTTCTAGGGCTGTCTATATCAAGTGGTCTCAGTAAACAAGGTACTGGACAGTAGCACAAGGCCGGTACTATCTTGCACAGGGCCGGTAGTAATGTGTACAGGGCAAGCGTTAGAAACGCAGGGCCGGTCACAAAGTTAGCAGGGCCGGTATCCGAAGACACAGGGCCGGTATCAGTGTTAGCAGGGCCGGTATCAGAGGACACAGGGCCGGTATCAGTGTGTGCAGGGCCGGTATCAAAGATACTGGACTGTCTGGTTGTTGCAACGGAGTAAACTCAACGTTTATGCAGAGCTAAGTGACGCACACTTTCTGGGGATCACTTCTTCAGGCGGAGCAAGCTCAACGTCTGTTCAAGAGTGTCCAATTGGGGGTCTGTACAGTGGATACAGAGCCGGATTTTCTGCTGCAAAATGCAGTTCCAAGGTAGCGCAGTACAACAGTGTGAGAACAATCCCACTGCTGCCACCAGTCTAGTGGATTTTGGGGGGCCGACCAAACGTCCACCAACAACACCTCACTCCAGAGGTCAACTTCCAACAGAGGAGTATACCGACTCCACAACTGTTCTCAGAGCCCACGGCTCAAACGCACAACTCAATGTCTTGTTGAGTATACCTTAGTTTATTATACAGCGTAACCAGCAATGTACAATAACGGTAAATGTATTATGCTACTTGGCTCAATCACAAGCAGAATCCCAATACAATACAAAGAACCATGAGAAGTGTTTTGCCTTTTATAGGCAGAACAGGATTAAAATATAGGCCCAAATAAGGGGGCAACAAATCAGCAGTGGCAGAAAGTAGTTACACTAATCAGAACACGAGATATAAATAAGTTGCTAAAACATTAGTTAATATAGGGTTAAATATGCAAGGCGTCCAGAAGTCGGGGGCTCGCTGATTCATGATGGTGCGATGAGTAGCTCCAGTTCCTGGTCCTTATGGCTTGTGGTCCTTGGCTTTGGTCTTTTCTGAGGACAGCTATGCTTCAAAGTCGGGCTCCTGCATCTTTGGTATCAATTTAGATTCTCGAGCTATATTAGTTCTTCCCTCACCGACCCGGTATAGGGTGGGTAGTGACACTGCAGGGCCGGTAGTGCATGCTGCAGGGCTGCCAGGGTGTACTGCAGGGCCTGTGGTACCTCTGCAGGGCCGGCAGTGAATGCTGCAGGGCCGGCGGTGAAGGCCGCAGGGCCGGTAGGGTTTCTACTGGCTGACTTGCTCATGTTCTGGCTGTGCCAGGCTCTATTTAGGCTTGCCTGACACCCAGTAGTTGTCAGGGGGACCTTGCGCAATGGTAGTGGTCACAAAATTCCACCACAATATGTCTTTGGGTTATGTTAGCTGTAGTATGAAGCTTGAGACTTTGGAGCAGCAAGTGCGACTGGGAAAAGGTCCTGATTTAACATGACTAGAAGTAACATTGCGGGTCGCTCGGAAGCTGAAATGCTAAAAAAGAAGAGTCTTTCAATATTGTCTGCAGATTGTTGGACCGGAAGTGTTCTGGGTAAGAGAAAATTGTTTGTTGGTCTTTAGTGGCTGGCAAGCCTTGTTGGTAAGCATGAGAGCAGGGCAAACCAGATGTGTCAGATAAGGTTGAAAAAAACGAGTCACAATATCACCTTAATTTTATACAAGATTACTTGATATTTATTCATCAGATACTAAACTATTGCTTACTTTTCTACGTACAGAAACATTCTTTATTCCCTTGTCAGAAGTTGTACTTCAAAATGATTCACACCAAATAGGGCAAATAATTGGTATGCAGTTAATTTGCATTTAAGATCAAAAATCAACTTAAAACTGTTCTATTATGTTGAAGTTGAGTAAAAGATTTTTGTAGAATCAAAATAACTTTGTTGCTGTACTGAGAGTTACACAGCACGCCCAAGTAGTGATTATTTACTCTCTAACCGCTGTTAGGCACCCATTTTCCTTTCTCATCTACTGCTTTCAAATGTGTTCCTCTACTTGTAAGACAGTAGCAAAGGATAATATCATTATTGTTTTGGTTGATGCATAGGGGCCTAACCGAATAACTGTCGCAGCCAACTTGACCCAACACAATTGTTATAAGTCCATAACAAGTTATTTTTGAAGTTATTTACATGGCTTCATAAATAGGACTGCTATCAACATATGTTTTCAAATTATATTTTCCAAACGGGTATTTTTGAACAGTAAACAAGAAAATAAAGCACAACGTTACAGTTAAAAGCAATAGCACTCAATCTTAAGGTGAATAAAGTTGTTTGTCATGTTTCAGAAAAATTGATGTCTTTGTTTTTGTAACATTGCTGTTTGTTTTTATATTCCTATAAATGCACAAACCTTCAGCCCTCTTATATACTGACTGTTTGGTTGCAGTCATTAATGGCCCTGATACAACCCAAGCTGGCAACATTTAACAGAATTATTATTTGGGCAAAATCAACATTTTGCCGAAGGCTAAAGAAGAATCATTAACAGTCAACGATCAATAATAATCACTGGTTACAACAGACTGTTGTTACATCAGAGATTATGCAAAAATTAATTTTGTCAGTTTAATATATTTGTCTTTCTTCAATCTTCTCCTACTTCTACTAGGAGTTGAAAAATGTGATCAAAACTGATAAGGATATAGGTAAATGCTGTCAATTAAATTCAAATTATCCATGTTTTTATCCCATTAATGGGCATAATTGATGCCTATTAATTTACTTTGATCGTTTTTGTCGACAAAAAATCATTTAAAAGAACATTTAGATAAAATAAAATTTGAACAATATGGCAGCTAGTCACCTTCTCTTGAAACATGAAGTTTCGGAAGTAATAACTTAGCAATTACTGTTTTTGTTTACTCATGTATAAGACATTCAAATCACCAAAATTCATCATGGGGAGATAATAGTGTGGTAGATATTGAATGTCAGTCACAAAAAACTTCTATTGTGAAGAAAACACTCAAGTACCAACTCAAACTTGAGTAAAAACCTTTGTCGTTAATTAGCTAATTAAATGATTTTATAAACTACTGTAAGTAGTCGTTTTGTATCAAATGAAGAATTCTCGAATAGTAAGAAACCGTACTTTATATCAACATCTACTCATGCTAGAAGATTCCACATGTAAATCTAGACATCCAGAAACTCTGTCTGTGGATAAAATTTATAAATTACAACCAACTGCATACACAGATTAATCAAAAGCAAAAAGTCTGTGATTATCGTCTTATTTGCAGAAATGGATTGTGGTTCTATTTTTTAGACTTATAAATACACACGTGTGAAGCTTTAACTTTTCATGAGCAAACTGCCAATTGATAACTCACCCTTGTGGTAAATCTTTGAGTCTACAGTATGTCAGCCTGAGTCTCTCTAGTAAAGTTGACTGAAGGATACCAGTAGGGAAACCACTAAATAAATCAAACCGAGAGATTTCCAAGTCTTTCAGTTCAGCATAAGAGTGCAAACTACAAAGTACAAGTATTATTATCAACATACTTATTGATTTTACTGAGTAGAACATGTATGCATTTGATATTCTGACCATCCAGTGAGTTAACTCACCATGAATACAATGGATAAGACAACATTTATGAATCAAAATAATTTAGCATTGTTTGATCATTACTATAAACACAGTTTGAGGAAAATTAAACAATAAATTAGTCCGAACTTTGTTCAGAGATTTTAGCTGCGATAGTAGTAATATATGAGCAGATCTCCCTACCAAGTGTTTTTTTGTGGGATGAATGCCCGGAATGGATGTAATGGATTACGCCGTTGATTAGAGCAGCCAAGTTGATATTTTATGGCATTTAATTTTTGATAATTTTTTACATAATTTTATCTCTTATGGCATCTTGATTGTAAATAATTTTTTTTAGCTTCTATACATTCATGTATATATGTATAACTATGTACACATTTATGGCTATATTTATGATTAGTAGTAATATATGAGCAGATCTCCCTACCAAGTGTTTTTTTGTGGATAGGACTTTGGAGTTGAGGCAATGGGTTACGGCGTTGAATGAATTCGCCGAGTTTATGTTGTATTTCATTTGAGGGGCATTCGAGTGGCATTTGAGTGGTATCAAAGTGGCATTTGAGTTTTGATTATTTTTTACTTAATTTGAACTTATATGGCATATAGATTTTTGAATGTATGGCATTTAAGTTTCGATAATTTTTTTACATAACTCGAACTCATATGACATTTTGAGAGGGAGGAGATATAACTACATTGAATCAATATATGATTATATACATTTATTACATAATAAGTAGGAAAATATCCTTGTATAATATAGCTAGAGTTAGTAAATACTAAGTAATACAAAGCACTACAACTTGTAATGACAATCAATGCATAGACTTTTTTCTTTACAATGACGTCATTGATGTACTGATGATATATCTTAGGAAGGAAGACTTCTGTTCTATGTACTTTTGATTCCATAATGAACTAAAATAAAAAGTTATGTATTAGTATAGGTTGATTAAACAAAAATGCAAAATAATTACATGAATTTGAATTATAGTTCTTTTTACATTGGTTAGCTAACATTATATAGTAAAGGGAAGTAACTCACCAAGTTATATTGTTCAGTTTGTGTTTTCTTGAGCATAATTTTCATCAAGTGTTTTTGAGTCTCTCTCTTCTATCTAAAGCAAAATAAAAAAATTTTTGCTTTATATATATATTTTATCTAATTGGAAGTATTACTTATATCAGTTAGTTTACATCAAAAATAAAAAAACACTCACTGAGTTGTATTGTCGGACTTGCTCTTCTTGAGTATAGTTTTCACCAGGGGGTGTTGGTTCTCTCAAAGAAGTGGAAGATGTGTTTCCCGCTCCCATTGAAAGCACTAAGACCTTGTTCTAAACAACCTCATCTATAGTAAAGTACTTCATCTGGTTGGAATCATCAAGTTTGTTGGATAGGTTTTGAGCTGCTTCTATTGCTTGTAATGCTGTGAATGTGATTATATCATGTCGATGATAACCAAATCTACTAACTTCACGGCTTCTTACAAGTATGACTCCTGTTCCAATCCGTTTGACCTCGCTAGCATGTTTTTCAGGTATATATAGAACTCCCATCATCAAACCATCGCATTGCAAACATCTGTAGTTTACCAGTAGTGCATCCATCACCACTTCTCCATTAGGTAATGTTAACTGAGTTGATATTTGAGGAGATTCAAAACTGATTACACTTCCAACAGCAAATTGAGAGAATGTTGCGTTAGGAACCATACTGATCAACTGGCTAGATGTTTTTTTTATTAATCTACTTAGCTGTTTAGCTTCCTCAAGGGGAATATCAGATAGGAAGTTGATTGGGTGAAAGATTGGATGCTTGTCTGAATCGAATCCCATAAAAACCACCAGTTTTGGAACATCCAGTTGTGTTGGAGCTAATTTGTTGTAATCTTCATTTCTCACCATGGACCTCACTTGTCGTCTGTTGCCAAATGTTTCGAAATTGTAGCGGATAATACATAAGATTTTATATACATCCTCAGTTGGTCTTTCGATGGAGATTATCTCGAGAAGCGATGGTGATTGATTCAAGTGAAGCGGTTGAAACCGTCCAATCATTACTCTTTCATTGGTATCGCAAGAATTGAGCAAACTAGCAGCATTTTTCGACAAGCAGGAAAGATGAGAAATAGATGGGGCTCTCGAAGTCCAAGCGAAGTCAATCGTTTTATTTCTATCCGAATCCCATGGCTTTGGTCGAACTGTTTGCAGTTTCCTCCTTATTATATGTGAATCAGGAGGGATATTTTCTATATCATCATAGTATGGTTCGAAGGTTGAGAGAAATGAGGTGTTGCGGTCTTCATTCATAATCAGAGCGCTCAGTGAGAAGTTGAACTGAAAAGAGAGTAAAAACTATGTAACAGATGGTTGGAATTTTGAAAAATGTTTGATAAGAATGAACTAACTAGATATTTGTAAAATAGATACATAATCAAAACCTAAATAATTTTTTCTGATGGATTATGGTGAAACTATTTGATCTTTTATTAATAAGAACAAATTATTAAAACAAAAAATTAACTTTCTTAAGCATTATATCAAATTTAGTTGAAGTTTTCTATCAATATATGTCAAAGAATTATTTAGCGATTCTCACCTTATTGACTGAAAGTCTTTCTATCGTTTCAAGTAAATGTAGTAGTTGGTGTGTAGATGTTGCTTCTTTGCTAGCTATTGTAGAACTGGATGCTTTCTGTGTGAAAACATTGGTTCTTAAATAGCTAAAGTTGCACTGAGTAAGCCTATGAAAGCCATTTCGTGACACCTTCTTTATAATATATCTATGATTCAACTGTTTTTCACGCGATAGTCCCGCGAAAGCATCGGTTTTTATTCGCGTGAAAATTATTTTTTACTCCTGCAAAAGCAACAGTTTTTATTTGCATGAAAATAATTGTTTTATTCCCGCAAAAGCAACGGTTCCTATTCGCGTGAAAATAAACTATTTATTCCCGCAAAAACATTGGTCTGTATTCGCGTGAAAATGATTTTTTTATTCCAGTGAAAGCAACAGTTTCGATTCGCGTGAAAATATATTATTTATTCCCCCGAAAGCATTGGTTTGTATTCGCGTGAAAATAAATTTTTTATTCCCGCGAAAACAACGGTTTGCATTCGCGTGAAAATAAATTATTTATTCCCGCGAAAGCATTGGGTTGTATTCGCGTGAAAATAAAATTGTTATTCCCGCGAAAGCAACGGTTTCCATTCGCGTGAAAATAAATCATTTATTCCCGCGAAATCATTGGTTTGTATTCGCGTGAAAATAAAGTTGTTGATTCCCGATGAACAACAGGTTCCATTCGCTCGAAAATAAATTATTTATTCCCGCGAAAGCATTGGATTGTATTCGCGTGAAAATATATTTTCTATTTCCGCCAAAACAACGGTTTGCAATCACGAGAAAATAAATTATTTATTCCCCCGAAAGCATTGGTTTGTATTCGCGTGAAAATAAATTATTTATTCCCGCGAAAGCAACGGTTTCCATTCGCGTGAAAATAAATTATTTATTCCAGCGAAAGCATTGGTTTGTCTTCGCGTGAAAATAAAACTGTTGATTCCCGCGAAAACAACGGTTTCCATTCGTTCGAAAATAAATTATTTATTCCCGCGAAAGCATTGGTTTGTATTCGCGTGAAATAGAATTTTTTATTCCCGTGAAAGCAACGGTTTTCATTCGCGTGAAAAAATGTTGATTCATCGATATATTATAATAAAGGTTGGCTCGTGATGGTATTCATAGGATTTAATCAGTGCAACTTTAGTTATATAAAAAGCACTGTTTTCATACAGAAAGCATTCACTTCATCAATAGTAACTGAAGGAAAAAGATCTACTACATCATCATCTACTACAGTACTCCTTCTTCATTATCTGAATTACATAGGAAACAGCTGAATTTCAAACAACTATGTGTATAATTCATCTAATTCAAAGAAAAACAAGCCTTCATTTGTGAGGTAAGTATTTATCTTTTGTTTTAATTGTAATCAATTTGAACGTGAAGACCTTTTCTGAAAAAAAACATGAGGATTCGCTATTTAAGTCATCAAAAATGTTGTATGTAAGTTTTAATTATGATTTATTATTATTATTATTATTATTATTATTATTATTATCATTATCGTTATCGTTATCGTTATCGTTATCGTCGTCGTCGTCGTCGTCGTCGTCGTCGTCGTCGTCGTCGCCGTCGCCGTCGCCGTCACCGTTACCGTTACCGTTACCGTTACCGTTACCGTTATCGTTATTATTATTATTAATATTATTATTAATATTATTATTATTATTATTATTATTATTATTATTATTATTATTATTATTATTATTATTATTATTATTATTATTATTATTATTATTATTATTATTATTATTATTATTATTATTATTATTATTATTATTATTATTATTATTATTATTATTATTATTATTATTATTATTATTATTATTATTATTATTATTATTATTATTATTATTATTATTATTATTATTATTATTATTATTATTATTATTATTATTATTATTATTATTATTATTATTATTATTATTATTATTATTATTATTATTATTATTATTATTATTATTATTATTATTATTATTATTATTATTATTATTATTATTATTATTATTATTATTATTATTATTATTATTATTATTATTATTATTATTATTATTATTATTATTATTATTATTATTATTATTATTATTATTATTATTATTATTATTCGGGAAGTAAATTTCACAACCTGACGGTTGGTGTAAAGTGAGCCCGGGCCCTAGCTAAGGGCCAGAGGGTTATCACTATTCTGTTTTACTGTAGAGCCTTTCGTAGAATCTGGGCCGTACCCAACAGGGCAGTCTTTTGAATTGTTTCAAATGATAGCTGTACTCCAATCTCAGCCATGTAAGATATCAAACGGCTGGATATTGTCCCAAGTGCTCCTATCACTATCGGTATCACCTTAGGTTTCACTTTCCACAGAAATTATTATTATTATTATTATTATTATTATTATTATTATTATTATTATTACTATTATTACTATTATTACTATTATTACTATTATTACTATTATTACTATTATCATTATTGTTATTAATATTGCTATTATTATTATTATTATTATTATTGTTATTGTTATTGTTATTGTTATTGTTATTGTTATTGTTATTGTTATTGTTATTGTTATTGTTATTGTTATTGTTATTGTTATTGTTATTGTTATTGTTATTGTTATTGTTATTGTTATTGTTATTGTTATTGTTATTGTTATTGTTATTGTTATTGTTATCGTTATCGTTATCGTTATCGTTATCGTTATCGTTATCGTTATCGTTATCGTTATCGTTATCGTTATCGTTATCGTTATCGTTATCGTTATCGTTATCGTTATCGTTATCGTTATCGTTATCGTTATCGTTATCGTTATCGTTATCGTTATCGTTATCGTTATCGTTATCGTTATCGTTATCGTTATCGTTATCGTTATCGTTATCGTTATCGTTATCGTTATCGTTATCGTTATCGTTATCGTTATCGTTATCGTTATCGTTATCGTTATCGTTATCGTTATCGTTATCGTTATCGTTATCGTTATCGTTATCGTTATCGTTATCGTTATCGTTATCGTTATCGTTATCGTTATCGTTATCGTTATCGTTATCGTTATCGTTATCGTTATCGTTATCGTTATCGTTATCGTTATCGTTATCGTTATCGTTATCGTTATCGTTATCGTTATCGTTATCGTTATCGTTATCGTTATCGTTATCGTTATCGTTATCGTTATCGTTATCGTTATCGTTATCGTTATCGTTATCGTTATCGTTATCGTTATCGTTATCGTTATCGTTATCGTTATCGTTATCGTTATCGTTATCGTTATCGTTATCGTTATCGTTATCGTTATCGTTATCGTTATCGTTATCGGTATCGGTATCGTTATCGTTATCGTTATCGTTATCGTTATCGTTATCGTTATCGTTATCGTTATCGTTATCGTTATCGTTATCGTTATCGTTATCGTTATCGTTATCGTTATCGTTATCGTTATCGTTATCGTTATCGTTATCGTTATCGTTATCGTTATCGTTATCGTTATCGTTATCGTTATCGTTATCGTTATCGTTATCGTTATCGTTATCGTTATCGTTACCGTTACCGTTACCGTTACCGTTACCGTTACCGTTACCGTTACCGTTACCGTTACCGTTACCGTTACCGTTACCGTTACCGTTACCGTTACCGTTACCGTTACCGTTACCGTTACCGTTACCGTTACCGTTTTTGTTATTGTTATTGTTATTGTTATTGTTATTGTTATTGTTATTGTTATTGTTATTGTTATTGTTATTGTTATCGTTATCGTTATCGTTATCGTTATCGTTATCGTTATCGTTATCGTTATTGTTATTGTTATTGTTATTGTTATTATTATTATTATTATTATCATTATTATTATTATTATTATTATTATTATTATTATTATTATTGTTATTGTTATTATTATTATTATTATTATTATTATTATTATTATTATTATTATTATTATTATTATTATTATTATTATTATTATTATTATTATTATTATTATTATTATTATTATTATTATTATTATTATTATTATTATTATTATTATTATTATTATTATTATTATTATTATTATTATTATTATTTCAGGACTTCAAAATGGAAAAAGTACTCCTTCTTCATCTGAATTTTATAGAGAGCAGCTCAAGTTCAAACAACAATGAATATCATTCATTTAATTCAAAGAAAAGACAAGTCTTCATTTCTGATGTAAGTATTCACATTCTATTACAATAGTAATCAATTCAAGTGCGGATGTATATTGAAAAAAATTGAAAAACCCCAGTCTTTTTATTTTTTTGCTAAAAAGTATTATCATTTTTTTTCAGAATAACAACGAATTAGGTCAGAGGGAAAGAACTTTCCAATAAAAGTTCAACTTGAGTAATAACTGAAGCTACTACTTACATTATATATAAATAATGTGTCGAGTAACAAACAACAGATATGTAACAAAGACTATTTTTAATGAAAGAAAAAAAAAAAAAAAAAAAAAAAAAACAAAAAAAAAAAAAAAAAAGTCGAAATTTTTTTGAAAATACTAAAGACTCCACCAGATGGATAGATGATAGTTTATTCATTACTTCCTCGTTGTTTTTACAACGAACTTTTCCTGATACAACTGCAATAACTTATGTCGTCGCAACTTATCCGGATAACCACTGTAGTCTTTTGTCATTAAAATTACAAAAAAAACTATTGCGGAACTTTCCCCAACGGACTTTTTCAAGTTCATTTACAATGAACTCTCTTTTTATGAAAGAGAGACTTTAATGCGTGATGAAAAATATCGAAGAAAATCATTTCTTACAAACTAGAAACGAGTAGGTAAACATTGTGGTGAAAACATGGCTGGAGCTGGTTTCTATAACCTTGAAAAAGACAACGCTGCTCGATATGTTTTTTGCCAAGGGGTATTACTAAACAGGAAGGATGGAGATGAACATCCGATGAAAGAACATGCTAAAAGTTTTCCGTTTTGTCGATTTGTTAGAGGATTTACCACTCACAACTGTGTGTATAGACTTAGGAAACTACTTGCAGATGAAATGAAAAACATCTCAATTGTCAATAGTTATACGATGGAAGAACAAAAAACTAGACGAGGAGATTCAACTGCAAAAGTATTACCCTTTAGGTATACCGATTGATCGTGCTGGTACACCTCGTTTCGCTACTGAAAACTCTAGAGAAGACAGTTTCAAACAATGGAAGGGTAAAGTTTCCATGAAACTCCTTTTCAATGCAGGCTTTTACTCTACTAAGTTCGGAGATAGCGTAAAATGCTTCTTTTGCTCGGGTGAACTTAAAGAATGGAAGGAGAGAGATCTACCGTGGGAGGAACACTGTCGATGGTTTCCAGACTGTTCTTTTTTACTTAGGAGTAAAGGTGAAGAGTATGTTGAGGATGTTTACGCGCGAACGGAAAAAGGCAAAAGGTGTGAGCGACGGGTTGAAAATTATCGAGAAAAAGTGAAACGAATAACACAAAACAATGACACCGAAGAAATGGAACTTATCTGCAAAAAACTAGGATACAGTCAAAACGATATCGAACAAGTTTTAGTGTTAAATGGAAAACCTTTTGAGCGAATAGGTTTTATGATTGAAGCCTTACATGCTTTTGAAAATGATTTTACTGTGCAGGATTTCACTGTGTGAGTTGGTAGCTCGGCCTACCTGCACAACTTCCCGAACTGAGTTGGCAACTGTGTCTATCGCTGAGCAATACAACCCGCCCACAGGTCGACGAGTATCCTTAGGAATGGCGGGTGACCATTCTAGTCTACTGTCTAGCTGTCGGTTGCGTTAGCTGTTTCAGTATGCAAGGCAGAGGTCGAACTTTGAAGGCGAACTAGGCAAGCTAGGTTCGGCCAGTAGAGGTTCGAACTGTTCTGCTGAGTGCAGTCAGTGACCGAACTTTGAAGGCGAACTAGTCGGAGCTAGGTTCGGCCAGCAGAGGTTCAGGCTGATCTGCTCGTATATTACTACTCTAGTAATAGAGCATTCGTTGTACGTGCATGTACTTAGCGCAGTGAAGTTATTATTGTTAGAGAACAAAGAAACTTCTGAGAGTGTGCAAGCTGACTCTGATTTTATTGCTGCCTAACACGGCTTTTTATAAAAGGAGTTACATAACGATTAAATGTGTAAACAAACAAGGACAAAAGGAAGTTGTAAGACACGCCTGTTAAGAAAGGTTAGACAAATAGAAAATAAGTGTACAGAACATAGGGCTGGCCTTGCAGCTACGGCTGAGTGCATGCACATGTGATACATATAAAATTGTGTGTAAGTAGAACGTAGGGTGAATGTACATAGAACGAATAGCGTTAGAGTGTGTGCATAGAATAAAATAAGTGGATAAAAGTAAACAGATAAATGTTACAGTCAAACGCCGTCCGCCACATTACATCTGTTGAGAATTCGTCAACACTGTTAAAAAATGATGCTAAATCAATTGAATCGTTAAAAGAAGATAAAGATCAGACTAAGCAAAGCAAACTCGCTCAATGTGTGTCTGAGTCACATGAAAAAAAAGTAATCGCAAATCATATCTCTCTTCAATGTGGTCGTCTCATTTACTGCAGTGAGTGTAAGGAAAAATCACTTACTGAATACTCATCAGAAGTAAAACCTTGTCCAATCAATGGTTGTCAGGTTGAAATTAAAGCATTTACGAAGATCTACATGAGCTAGCATAACAATTAACCTCAAAAAAAGAAAAAAGTAATGAATGATTAAATAGGTATTTCAATTTGAAAACGAATCATTCTCGTTTTGTAATTCAACGGAATAACAACAAATATGTTACGTGTTGAAGACTTTGCTCACCAACAAGCTTCCGATGCTATAGGACCTAAGACCTTTTTGGCAGAGGTTTCTGATGAAATGTTGAGGATTTATTTTACGGAAGAATGTGTATACTGTGTACTAGGAGGAAGTTTTTACAAGCAAGCAACCGATCTATCACTACTAAACTGTTACTGTTCACACGTTGATGACCAATGTGTCACTTGTAAAAGATATGCTGAAATGGTTGAAGGTGCTACACCTACCAAAAAAGAATTGGGTGATGCTATCGACTGGATTGATAGAAGACAAGTTTTGAAAAACGCTAAAATGGGTTTTTTGGTGCATGATGAATGGGTTAATGCTTTCTTTGATCTTTCCTATGATGATTTGAAGTCTCCCTTTATGTTAACAAATTTGAGAGAACGATTAAATCCCTACCTATTACCTACTAGTCAGAGCAAACTGGCTTATCAACGTCTAAAGGATAAACTACTTGCGATAGCGGAAGGATATCCATATGCTCATACTCCTGATGAAAAGAAGACTCAGTCAACCCGAAAATAACTATTGATTCGACAAATATATCTGAGGACTCATAAAAGAACTGCTACAAAAAATGTTGCTTCATTTATCTCTGAACTACATCAGAAACATGAGTGGAAAAACTCGAGGATTCAAGTCAATTGCTACATTGGCTGATTTTGTTCCTAAGTTCATAAGGACTCATTTTGAACACATTTCTTTAGAGCGTTCGAATCCTCTTTTTTTTTCAACTCATCACCGAGGAAGTATTTTATTTTGTGTTAGGATTCAATCTAGTTCGTAAATCAATACAAAGCATGCTTTTGAACTGTAATTGTATTTCAAGAGCAAATCCTCTCGAATGCTTAAACTGTTCTAGGAGCTTTGATCCAAAAGTTTGCTGTCCGCAAGACAAGTTGATAGATTTTGAAGATCTCAAAAGAGCGATCGAACTGATTGATATAAAGCAATGTTAGAAAGATGCTGAACTAGGTGATTTGATAGATATTTCGATTTTAGGAGGTTTGACTTCATTTCGCTGGACAGGAACACATGTTCTTTTGTCTCAATCACGATTGGAACCATACTTACATTTTGGCAACCACTTTGATGAGATTGTTTCACATCTTCAAAATCAGCTGAGAGAGCTGAATAAGCCACTAGCCACTTACGTATAAATAGAAAGAACATCAAGAAAGAAAGTATTCAACTTTCAACACTGAAAGCAAAAACTTTTTAAAAAATGAGCTGCGTATTTATCTTGTTACTAACACTAACATTTTCCAATGTTAGTGGAGTATTCTATACCAAAAGAATTGATGAATGTATAGCCGGAGCTATAGATAAGAACGATATCTTGGTTTTTTCACCTTTCGAAAGGACTATACGATATAAAGATGAAAATGGAAAAAACTGTGTGCGACTCTACCCTCCTGACTTATTATATTGCGGTTTTTTCATCCCTCAAAGCGCTTCTTGGATCTGCAAGGGTACAACTTCTACAGATTTTATGTCTTGCAATACTCCAACAAAATACACTCTGAATCAGGAGGATTGTGTATTAGGAGTTAAAAATGATACAAAAGGACTTACTCAAAATACGAAATTATTTCAGAATGGGGAATTATGTGCATTTGAATACATCACTTCACGTTTGTTCTGCCCAATAACAGAAGAGTTTGAAACATTCAAATTTGCATATGTGCGATGCAATCGTTCGATCAACAAGGAACCAAAACCAGCTAACATCACTAACATCAAAGATTCATCACTTTCGAGTTCTGACAGTTTCAAAACTAATGGAGTGTTTTATAGCAACAAAATTGATAAATGTCTAGCTGGAGCTATGGAAAAAAACGATGTCTTGGTTTTTTCACCTTTTGAAAGGACTATCTGATATAAAGATGAAAATGGAAAAAACTGTGTGAGACTCTACCCTTCCGACTATATATATTGCGGTTTTTTCATCCCTCGAAACGCTTCTTGGATCTGTGGTAGTAAAGATTCTACAGATACTGTGTCTTGTAATACTCCAACAAAATACACTCTGGATCAAGAGGAATGTGAAATAGGCATTAAAAATAATACAAAAGGACTTACTCAAAATACAAAACTATTTCGAAATGGGGAATTATGCGCAATTGAATACAACACCTCACGTTTGATCCGTCCACTAACGAAAGAGTTTGAGACATTCAAATTCGCATGCATGCGATGCAATCATTCGATCAACGAGGAACCAAATCCAGCTAACATCACTAACATCAATGGTATCAAAGGTGTAAATTCGTCATTTTCGAGTTTTGACAGTTTCAATGTCAGCGGAGTATTTTATGCCAACAAAATTGATGAATGTATAGGTGGAGTTATGGAAAAAAATTATGTCCCATTTTTTTCACCTTTTGAAAGGAGTATTTGATATAAAGATGGAAATGTTACAAACTGTGTGAGACTCTATCCTTCCAACTATTTATATTGCGGTTTTTTTCATCCCTCAAAACGCTTCTTGGATCTGCAAAAGCAAAGCTTCTACAGATACCCTGACCTGTAATACTCCAGCAAAATACACTCTGAATCAGGACGATTGTGCAATAGGAGTTAAAAATAATACGGAAGGACTTACTCAAAATACAAAAGTATATCAAAATGGGGAATTATGTGCATTTCAACACACCACCACATGTGTGATCTTTCCACTAAGAAAACAGTTTGAGACATTCAAATTTGCATGCTTGCAATGCAATCCTTCGATCAACGAGGAATCAATTCCAGCTAACATCACTATCATCGATGATATTGAAGGAGTAAATGAGGAATCAAATCCAGCTAACATCACTAACATCAATGACATCAAAGGTGTGAATTCATCAATTTCAAGTTTTGACAGTTTCAATGCCAGCGAAGTATTTTATGTCGACAAATTCGATGAACGTATAGATGGAGTTATGGAAAAAAATGATGTTTTATTTTTTTCACCTTTTGAAAGGAGTATTCAATATAAAGATGAAAATGGAACAAACTGTGTGAGGCTCTATCCTTCCAACTATTTACATTGCAGTTTTATTATCCCCCAAAACGCTTTTTGGATCTGCAAAAGCAAAACTTCTACAGATACCCTGACCTGTAATACGACAAAAAAAATACACTCTGAATCAGGAGGAATGTGCATTAGGGGTTAAAAATAATACGGAAGGACTTACTCAAAATACAAAAATATTTTGGAATGGGGAATTATGTGTATTTGAATACAACACCTCACGTTTGATCTGTCCACTAACAGAAGATTTTGAAACAACCAACTTTGAATGTGTGGAATGCAATCATTTGACCAACGAGAAGTCGAAAATAGCTACTATCATTACTAACATAAATGGTATTGAAGGTGTAAATTTGTCATTTTCGAGTTTTGAAAGTTTGAAGTCTATTCAAAACAAGATTATCATCAGTATCACATGTAAAGGAGATAACAAAGACAAATGTGATCCCAAAGTTATATATATAGAACTTTAGTTGGAACATATTAACCAAAGTCCACCGAAATGGAAGACAGTTAACTCTAGATGATGAAAGCATAAACTAGGTTAAAAGTCTCTCTCTCTCTCTGAATAAAAATGAAATATCGAATCTATCTTCTATTATTCCCAATCCTAAGCAGTTATTGTCTTGCAACAGAGTTTCAACCGTTCACTTTATCTCATAGAGAGTCCGGATGTTTTCGGGAGAACTCTTAATATGGAAGCTGTTAATTCAGTAACTCATATTTTAAGAAAAAACTTAAAATATCGTATGCATACATTTACATGTTTCATGGAACCTGCTCATCTACGTAGAAGCTGTGACACTTATGATATGTGGCCTCAACACTACTTTGTTTGCAAAACTGATGAAGATTTAAATTACATCCGTTTATATGATGAGGGATTACTACCTACGATTAGAAGAACAACTTCAACAATCACCACAACTCCGCAGACAACGACAAAAAAAACTACAAACAAGACAGTAGTTCCAGCTTTATCACCATCAATTCCATCGCTTCTACAAGCTCTGGATTTAGTCGATTTAATTTTGGAACACCCAAGCCCTAAAAACTCTACTATATACTACAATTATGAAGAAATCGAAACTACTACTGATTGTGTGTGTGATAGACACATCATCTGCGAAAACAATTCAGTAGCAATTACAAATTCAACACCACCGATTTATAGAGTTTTTATTTATAATGATATGGAGGATTTTTCAAAACTTTCTCTGTCTATATCGAAAGATAGTAAACTTAAACTTGAAGAAAATCTTCTCATCATCATTGAACCTGAATGTGATGATATTTCTTGTAAAGTCATCAAATACTTTACAAATTAAAAAGTTTTTATAGACTTTAACTCTATATATTCAACCTATTACACTTTATTGTGATATCTATTTTATTACATTCTCCAGTAAGCAAATAATGTAATACTTATTATGTAATAATAAAACTATAACAATAACTATAGCGTTGTAGATGGTTATATCATATACAAAAACAATTCAGTGGCAATTGCAATCCATCAAAATGTTGTCATATGAGTTTGAATTATGTAAAATGATCAAAACTTAAATACCATACATTCAGAATTTAGATGCCATACGTTTAAAATCGTTTAAAGTCTAAATACCGTATAAATTCAAATTAAGTAAAAAAATAATCAAAACTTAAATGCCACTTAAATGCCACTTAAATGCCACTCAAATGCCCCTCAAATAAAATACAATATAAACTCGGCGAATCCATCCAACGTCGTAACCCATTGCATAACCCCCAAGGTCTAATCCACAAAAAAACACTTGGTAGAGAGATCTGCTCATATATTACTACTATGATTACATGGAATAAAAATGAAACGACATATGATTATATACATTTATTATATAACAAGTATATTGAATGCTAATACTATAAAATATTTTGGAAAACTTCCAAAATGATCTCAAATGAAAAAATAGATGAAGCTAGGCATTCATCTATTTGTATATATCTACTCATGTATATATGTATAACTATGTACATATTTATGGCTATATTTATGTTTACATTGAATAAAAATGAATCGATGTGTGATTATATACATTTATTACATAATAATTACATTGATTGCTATAAAATATCTTGGAAAATTTCCGAATTAGTCCTCTAGATAATTAAAATTTACAGTATTTGGGAAATAACTGCAATAGAAAACATTATATCTAGTTTTTGACACTCTTAAAAACTGTTTGACAGTAAATTTTGCGTAATACAAAGTACGATATCTTGGTTTATCCACTGGGGACTACATATCATCAGCGTTCGAGATTGAGTCTACATACCATCAACACTGAGTCCTTCATCAAAATTTTGTAATTCCTTCTCTAGGAATTCCTTAAGATCTTCATCAACATTATCCGTTTTCGCTATCTCCTCATTGGAATTTGCTTTTACACAATATCCTTCCCAATCACTGGCGTTGGTTGAAGAAATAAAAACGAGATTGTGGTATGGATCAGGATTTCCATTCTTACTCTGTTTTTTTCCTTTGTAAATCATCACACCAGGTACACATCTTTTACCTTCCTCGTTGTATCTGATTGGGATTAGAAGTGTTCTCGTCTCTCTTTTTCCATTTTTTTCTGCGACATAGCGAAGACGCTTTACGACAGATTCTTCCCCATTGAATCGAAAAGGAATGAATCTTTGAACAACGTCAGTAGTAATATTTGCGCAGATCTCCCTACCAAGTTTTTTTTGTGGGGTTAATATCCGGGGTTGAGGCAATGGGTTACGGCGTTGAATGAATTCGCCGAGTTAATATTGTATCTTATTTGAGAGGCATTTGAGTGGCATTTAAGTGGCATTTAAGTTTTGATAATTTTTTTACTTTTTTTGTACTTATATGACATCTAGATTTTGAATATGTGGCATTTAGGTTTAGATAACTTTTTTTTATAATTCTAACTTATGTGGCATTTAGACTTTGAATGTATGGCATTTAAGCTTTGATAATTTTTTTACATAATTCGAACTCATATGGCATCATTCTGATGAAGATGGAGTTGTAATTGGTACTGAATTGTTTTTGTATATGATGTGTCTATCTACATCGCTATAGTTATTGTTATAGTTTTATTATTACATAATAAGTATTACATTATTTGCTTACTGGTAAATGTAATAAAATATATACCATAATAAAGTGTAATAGATTGAATATATAGTGTTAAAGTCTATAAAAACTTTTTAATTTGTAAAGTATTTGATGACTTTACAAGAAATATCATCACATTCAGGTTCAATGATGATGAGAAGATTTTCTTCAAGTTTAAGTTTACTATCTTCCGATACAGACAGAGAAAGTTCTGAAAAATCCTCAAAATCATTGTAACTAAAAACTCTATAAACCGGTGGTGATGGAGTTGTAATTGCTGCTGAATTGTTTTTGAATATGATGTGTCTATCACACACTCAATCAGTAGTAGTTTCGGTTTCTTCATAATAGTATATAGTAGAGTTTGTATGGCTTGGATGTTCCGAAATTAAATCGACATAAGCCAGATGTTGTAGAACAGATGGAATTGATGGTGATGAAGCTGGAACTACTGACTTGTTTGTAGTTTTTGTCGACATTGAAGTTGTGGTGGTTGTCGTTGGGGTGGTTGTCGTTGAGGTTGTTGCCATCGTTGTCTGTGGAGTTGTGACGGTTGTCGTTGGGGTTGTTTTTGCCGTTGTCTGCGGAGTTGTGGTGGTTGTTGTCGTTGTCTGCGGAGTTGTGGTGGTTGTTGTCGTTGTCTGCGGAGTTGTGGTGGTTGTTGTCGTTGTCTGCGGAGTTGTGGTGGTTGTCGTTGGGGTTGTTGTCGTTGTTGTCTGTGTAGTTGTGACGGTTGTCGTTGGGGTTGTCGTCGTTGCCTGTGGAGTTGTGGTGGTTGTTGTTGTTGTATGTGGAGTTGTGATGGTTGTCGTTGGAGTTGTTCTTTGAGTCGTATTTAGTAATCCCTAATCGTATAAACGGATGTAATTTAAAGCATCAGCGGTTTTGCAAACAGAGTAGTGTTGAGGCCACATATCATGAGTGTCACAGCTTCTACGTAGGTGGGTAGATTCCATGAAACATGTGAGTCCATACATACAATATTTTAAAGTTCGTCCTGAAATACGAGTTACTGAATTAACTGCATCCATATTAAGAATTCCCCAATGACGTTCGGAAGTTGTATGAGATAAAATGAATGGATGTATCTCTGTTGCAAGACAACAACTGATTAGGATTGGGAATGATAGAAGATAGATTCGGTATTCCATTTTTATTCAGAGAGAGACTTTTAACCTAGCTTATGCTTTCATCATCTAGAGTTAACTGTCTTGAATTTCGGTGGTCTTTGGTTAATATGCTTCAACTAAAGCTCTATATATATTACCTTGGGATCACATTTGTCTTTGCTATCTCCTTGACATGTGATACTGATGATAATCTTGTTTTGAACAGACTTCAAACTTTCAAAACTCCAAAATGACAAATTTAGATCTTCAATATCATTGATGTTAGTGATGATAGTAGCTGGTTTTGTTTCGTCATTGGTCAAATGATTGCATTCCATGGATGCAAAGTTGGATGTCTCAAACTCTTCTGTTAGTGGACAGATCAAACGTGAGGTGTTGTATTCAAACACGCATAATTCTCAATTCCAAAATAGTTTTGTATTTTGAGTAAGTCCTTCCGTATTATTTTTAACTCCTATTGCACAATCGTCCTGATTCAGAGTGTATTTTGCTGGAGTATTACAGGTCAGGGTATCTGTAGAAGCTTTGCTTTTGCAGATCCAAGAAGCGTTTTGAGGGATGAAAAAAACCGCAATATAAATAGTTGGAAGGATAGAGTCTCACACAGTTTGTAACATTTCCATCTTTATATCAAATACTCCTTTCAAAAGGTGAAAAAAATGGGACATAATTTTTTTCCATAACTCCACCTATACATTCATCAATTTTGTTGGCATAAAATACTCCGCTGACATTGAAACTGTCAAAACTCGAAAATGACGAATTTACACCTTTGATACCATTGATGTTAGTGATGTTAGCTGGATTTGGTTCCTCGTTGATCGAATGATTGCATCGCATGCATGCGAATTTGAATGTCTCAAACTCTTTCGTTAGTGGACGGATCAAACGTGAGGTGTTGTATTCAATTGCGCATAATTCCCCATTTCGAAATAGTTTTGTATTTTGAGTAAGTCCTTTTGTATTATTTTTAATGCCTTTTTCACATTCCTCTTGATCCAGAGTGTATTTTGTTGGAGTATTACAAGATACAGTATCTGTAGAAGTTTTACTCTTGCAGATCCAAGAAGCGTTTCGAGGGATGAAAAAACCGCAATATAAATAGTCGGAAGGCAGAGTCTCACACAGTTTTCTCCATTTTCATCTTTATATCGTATAGTCCTTTCAAAAGGTGAAAAAAATAAGAGATCGTTTTTTTCCATAGCTCCAGCTAGACATGTATCAATTTTGTGGGTATAAAATACTCCACTAGTTCTGAAACTGTCAGAACTCGAAAGTGATGAATTTACACCTTTGAAACCATTGATGTTAGTGATGTTAGCTCGTTTTGGTTCCTTGTTGATCAAACAATTGCATCGCATGCATGCAAAGTTGAATGCCTCAAACTCTTCTGTTATTGGGCAGATCAAACGTGAGGTGTTTTATTCAAATGCACGTAATTCCCCATTCCGAAAGAGTTTTGTATTTTGAGTAAGTCCTTTCGTATTATTTTTAACTCCTATTACACATTGCTCCTGATTCAGAGTGTATTTTGTTGGAGTATTACAAGACAGGTCATCTGTAGAAGCTTTGCTCTTGCAGATCCAAGAAGCGTTTCGAGGGATGAAAAAACCGCAATATAAATAGTCGGGAGGGTAGAGTCGCACACAGTTTTTTCAATTTTCATCTTTATATCGTATAGTCCTTTCAAAAGGTGAAAAAACTGAGACATCATTTTTGTCCATAGCTCCGGCTATACATTCATCAGTTTTTTTGGTAGAAAATACTCCACTAACATTGGAAAATGTTAGTGTCAATAGCAAGATAAATATGCAGCTCATTTTTTTTAAAATGTTTTTGCTTTCAGTGTTGGAAGCTAAATACCTTTTTTTGATGTTCTTCCCATTTATACGTAAGTGACTAGTGGCTTATTAAGCTCTATCAGCTGATTTTGAAGATGTGAAACAGCCCCATCAAAGTGATTACCAAAATGTAAGTATGGCTCCAGTCGAGACTGAGACAAAAGAACACGTGATCCTGTCCAGCGAAATGAAGTCAAACCTTTTAAAATCGAAATATCTATCAAATCACCTAGTTCAGCATCTTTCAAACATTGCTTTATATCAATCAGTTCGATCGCTCTTTTGAGATCCTCAAAATCTATCAACTTGTCTTGTGGACAGCAGACTTATGGATCAAAGCTCCTAGAACAGTTTAAGCATTCGAGAGGAATCGCTCTTGAAATACAATTACAGCTCAAAAACTTGCTTTGTATTGATTTACGAACTAGATTGAATCCTAACACAAAATAAAATACTTCTTTGGTGATGAGTTGAACAAAAAGAGGATTTGAACGCTTTAAAGGAATGCGTTAAAAGTGAGTCCTTATGAACTTAGGAACAAAATCAGCCAATGTAGCAATTGACTTGAATCCTTGAGTTTTTCCACTCATGTTTCTACCGTAGTTCAGAGATAAATGAAGCAACATTTTTTGTAGCAGTTCTTTTATGAGTCCTTGGACGTATTTGTTGAATTGATAGTTATTATCGAGTTGACTGAGTTTTTTTCTTCGTCGACTGAGTTTTCTTTTTCATCAGGAGTATGAGCATATGGATATCCTTCTGCTATTGCGAGCAATTTATCTTTTAGCTGTTGATAGGACAGTTTGCTCTGACTAACAGGTAATAGGTAGGGATTTAATCGTGCTTGCAAATTTGTTAAAATAACGGGAGACTTCAAATGATTGGAGGAAAGATCCAAAAAAGCGTTAATCTATTCATCATGCACCAAAAAACCCATTTCAGCGTTTTTCAAAACTTGTCTTCTATCAATCCAGTTAATAGCATTGGCCAATTCTTGTTCGGTAGGTGTAGCACCTTCAAACATTTCAGCATATCTGTCACAAGTGCTACATTGGTTATCAGTGTGTGAACAGTAACAGTTTAGTAGCGATAGATTGGTTGCTTGCTTGTAAAAACTTCCTCCTAGTACACAGTATACACATTATTCCGCAAAATAAATCATCAACATTTCATCAGAAACCTCAGCCAAAAAGGTCTTAGGTCCTATAGCATTGGAAGCTTCTTGGTGAGCAAAATCTTCAACATACATCATATTTGTTGTTATTCCGTTGAATTACGAAACGAGAATGATTCGTTTTCAAATTGAAATACCTATTTAATCATTTTAGTCATTCATTATTTTTTTCCTATTTTTGAGGTTAATTATTATGCTAACTCATGTAGATCTTTATAAATGCTTTAATCTCAACCTGACAACCATCGATCGGACAAGGTTTTTTTTCTGATGAGCATTCAGTAAGCACTTTTTCCTTACACTCACTACAGTAAATGAGGTGACCACATGGAAGAGAGATATGATTTGCGAATATTTTTTTTTGCATGTGACTCAAACACACATTGAGCGAGTTTGCTTTGCTTTGTCTGATCTTCATCTTTTTTTAACGATTCAATTGGTTTAGCATCCTTTTTTAACTCTGTTGACGAATTCTCAACAGATGTAAAATCATTTTCAAAAGTGTGTAAGGCTTCAATCATAAAACCTATTCGCTCAAAAGGTTTTCCGTTCAACGCTAAGACTTGTTCGATATCGTTTTGATGATGAATGCGTTGGAAAATTCATTCAATACTTGGAAGAGATTAGTAAAAAATCATAAAACCGATTCGAAAAACAATTTTCGCAGATCATAGAACAGATAGAAGGTGAATTACAACGACTGGAAAAAGCTGAAGAACAGTTTCGTAGTAATTACAAACAGAAACGTTTCAGACGGAGAACAGGAGCTGAGAAAGTTCTGGATGAATTGTACAGCTATATGAAAAAGCTCCCATTTCTAGGTTTCAATTCACAGAGTTATGATGTAAATATGATGAAAGGAAAACTGCTTCAAAGATTGAGAGATATCTCCGACAAAGATTTTGATTTTGTTATAAAAAAGGAGAACAAGTTTCCTGTTATCGGAATAGGATCTTTTTTTGTTTTTAGATTGTACAAACTTCATCGCTCCTGGACACAGCTACGAAATGTATCTCAAAGCATACAAATGCAAAGCTGGAAAAGGATTTTTTCCTTATGAATGGATGCACGACTTGAAACAACTTAATCAAGAACATTTACCTCCAAGAGAAGCTTTTTCCAGTTCTTTAAAACAACGAAAAACATCAGTGAAGAAGAGTACATGATTTGTCGAAAAGCGTGGAAAAATAACAACATGAAGACAATGAGGTATTTTTTAAAGTGGGACAACAACTTGGATGTAAAACCATTTGTTCAAGCGTTGGAAAGACAAAGATCAATGTACAGAGAGCATGGGATCGATATGTTGAAAAGCAGTATATCTTCACCAGGATTAGCGATTCAATGGATGTTCAACAAAGCTCCCCAACCACCCCCTCCGTACCTCTCTACATACTCGGATTTCCATGAACTTGGTAACTCATTTCTACAGACTCTCCCAATTTGTCTGATTGGCAACTGCAATGCGGAACTTCATCCTCTAATAAAATAAAAACATAGTTGGTGAACCAAGTCTAGTGATGCATAGATATCACGAAAAAGGTATAACTAAAATTAGAGAACATTGGTTGGGAAAAGAAGCAAAAGTTTGTGATAGAATCTATGGAGTTGATGCAAATGCGCTCTATTTATTGTGTATGACGCAATCAATGCCTACTGGTTACCCTCAAAGAAGAAAAATCGAAAACTCCTTTGTCGCTGAACCAGTAAAATTTAGCAAGGTAGCTCATAGCTGGTTACAGTTCCAAATGTTTTGAAGAAAATCAATATCAGACATCAGCTCAATGGGGGAGAAGTTGCTCTTCGAAAACGAAGGTTACCAGTTGATGGGTTCTGTGTTGAAAATCATCACGCCTTTCAATTCCATGGGTGTTTTTGGCACGGACACAACTGCTCTTATAACAACGCTAAAGAGCAAGAGTTTCAAGCTAGTGGAAGAAAATCAAAAGCAAATCTGTTTAAAATTACGATGGAAAATGAAGAATATCTCCGAGCACTAGGTTACACCGTAATCTCGATTTGGGAGTGTGAGTGGATGAAACGTGTAAAAACTCATACAAATTTACAGAAATTTGTCAACATGTTTCACAATTCTTTCTACCCTAAAATACTTGAAAAAAGCTGAATCAAGAAGAAGTGTTGGATAGAGTTCAATCAGAGGATTTTTTGGATTTGTTGAATGCGACATCGAAGTTCCTGAGGAAAGGGAGGAAAAGTTCTCCAAAATGCCGCCAATTTTTAAAAAACGATATTAACCAGAGAGCACTTGAGTAATGAAATGAAAGTCTTTGCTGAAGCCAAAGGATTTCTAAAGACTCCTCAAAGCTCACTAGTTGGAAGTATGTTCGGAAATAAGATATTGCTAATGAGTCCTTTGTTGAAGTGGTACATGAAACAGGGATTGAAATTCACCAAAGTCTACCAGCTGATAGAATATATTCCTAGAAAAGTTTTTGGAATATCAGTTTCAGACGCTATGAGAATGGGGGATGCGGACACTAGTCAAGAATTACTCACTACTACTAGCAAGTTGGTAGGAAATGCTGCTTATGGAAACACAATCACTGATAAAGAAAAACACACCAACATCAAGTTCATCGAAGGTGCGAGAAGAGCTTCTTTTTGTATCACAGGGAACAAATTCATTTCCATCGAAGAGATAGCAGATGATTTCTGTGAAATCGTAACCGCTAAACAATTGGTAAATTTTAAAAACAATTATTTTTCAATGCAAATTTTATATTCTTAAAGTTTACTTTGGTAATCATTATCACCATGATTTCAGCTAACTAAGAATGTTCCAGTATACTTGGGTTTCTCCGTGCTACAGTATGCTAAACTGAGAATGCTACAATTTTACTACAACTTTATGGATAAGTAAGTAAAACCTAATTCCCTACTATTATTATGGATAAGTAAGTAAAACCCAATTCCCTACTATTAAACCTTATAGTTAACTTAAACAGTAGACAAACTTCAAAATAATCGAAACACTGTTTTTATTTATAGATATATTGACCGTAGCGATTTCCAGTATGTTGAAATGGATACAGATAGTGCATACATGGCACTGAGCGGAACATTAGAAACACTGGTAAAACCAAATATGAAAAAAGAGTTTTACAATGAATATTGTGATTGGTTGCCACGAGCATACGTGACAGACATAGGGATAAGTTTTTAAGGATCAAAACAAAGGGTTTAGAATGGAGCATGCAAGTATGTTGCGAAAAAGTGCTAAAGCATGGAAATAGAACACCTGGATTGTTTAAAAAGGTGTTTACCGGAGACGGAATTGTTGTGCTTAACTCTAAATCCTTTTACTGTTGGGGAGAAAAAGGAAACAAGCTTAGCTCAAAAGGTTTAAACAAACGGATTAATCAATTGAACAAAGACAGTTATCTGAATGTACTGAACACAAAAAAGTAATTTATGGGTAAAGATCGTGGATTTGTAGTGAAGGATAAAAAATGTTGACATACAGTCAAATAAAGCGAGGACTCACATATTTTTATGCTTAAAGACGAGCGTAAATAAAAGCCTTCATAATAGACTTCATTTTTCTGACAACAGTTACTATAACTATATATATATATATAACATATTTACATTTTCTATAATCCAAAAAATCATTCATCGTTCTTATAAATATCGATAACAAATAGATGAATACTTAACTTCATCTATTTTTATGTTTGAAATTATGTTAGAAGTTTTCCAAAATATTTTATAGCATTCAATATACTTATTATGTAATAAGTGTATATAGTCATACATCGAGTCATTTTTATTCAATGTAAACATAAATATAGCCATAAATATGTAATAGTTATACATATATACATGAATGTATAAAAACTAAAAAAAAATTACTCACACTCAAGATGCCATAAGAGATAAAATTACGTAAACAGTTATCAAAAATTAAATGCCATAAAATATTAACTCGACTGCTCTAATCAACGCCGTAACCCATTGCATAAATCCCGGAGTTATCCCACACAGAAAAACACTTGGTAGGGAGATCTGCTCACATATTACTACTTGCGATGATGTTTTTTCCTCCTCACCATACTCTTGGAAATTTTGCCTAAAGTTTCAATAAAGCGGATGTCAAAAAATTAGGAACTAAGGCTATGCAACAAAAGTCACTGGTATTTACTATTGTCTTTTTATTAGGTCAGTAACCTAAAGCCCTCTTGTTTTGCTTGACTTTTTTTCTTTAATTTTAATCAACTTCCCATTTGAGAGCTGACTTTGTTTTTTATAGGCTTTAAACCCAAAAATGCTGATGTAAACAGTTTCAGTTTTTTTTTTATCATAAACCCTTCTTTTTTGCTGACAAAATGTATAATTCACGCTATCATCACAAAAGCGTACATCTGTGAAGTGACATCCGTTATAAAAAAAATTTTAACACAGGTATTGGATATACAGTTACCAAACATGTCAATCAATATGAACTTAGAATCATCTAAAATTGATAACTTTGGATATTTATAAGAAGTGTTCATCATCATTATTGATATTATTGTTGATCACCACTTTTTATAAAAACATCATGACAAAAAATTGAGGAGTTTTCTCTTTCAAGCCAAAATCGCAAATGATGCTGCCAGGCTGCAAGTTGTTTTTTTCAGGACACTGTGGCCTTGTATGCTAATCAACAACCAATGACCGGAAAATATTGTAGAAATGCATCAGAAAATAAAAGATATTTTAACCTTTGCCCTGCTGAAACTTCTTGAGTCTGCATTTCCGTGATTAACAATCACATGTATTTTAATCCTACGTATACTTATGTGTTATTGCTGCCATTGCTTTTACTTCATATAAACAGTCTGAAGGATTTGCTCCAGAAATACTACCATTCTCAGTGTTAACTCATTTCAAGTGAAATAAACCAAACACACTCAGTCCTTATTTGCATCTACCTCTTTTTTTCAAAAGTCGTATTAGTCTTCTAGAATGCTCCAGCTTGATGTAGGTGAAGTTTACGAAACACTGTACCTCCTAATTATGAAATTAACCACTTCCAAACACCCTCGATCAACCGTTATAGATTGCTGTATTTTAACAGAGAAATATTCCAACCACCTCGTAGTCCTTCAATCCCATCCCGAGCCATTGGACAGAGGAAAATACTGGAAAGTGACATTTTTATCTGATTTGTTTGACTGTAGTTTTAACCGATGAGCAGTTATTACCAGCCAGGTGAACTAAGTTTATGTTAGAACAGGCAGTTCTATTCAAAGGTTCACTTTAAACTTTATGTATGTCTTCGTTCTATCACAACTTGTATTCTGTGGATCGGCAAAACATTGAGGTCTCGCCTGTTTACCAGGTTGTTTACCAAAATGACTGGTTCAATATGTTACAGGGACAATGGGGCTGCTGTCTGGATAAGTTCTAAGCTGACCGATGGCCTTGTGGTTGCCTGTATAGAAACTTAAGGATTGGGAGATCCCTTGGTGGTACCTGGAACCAGAAAAATTAGCCTGCAGAGGCTTTAGCCCATGCAGGCTAATTTCCTACTTATTGTACTATTGTACTATTGAACCTTACCTGTTGTACTATTGAGTTGAGTGAGATGAGTAAAGAATAGACAAGTAACTAGCTGAATCTGAGGGACACAGGCTATGATTGGTGCACATCTGGTAAGCACCAAGTATTAGGTAGCTATATCAACGCTATAGAGGGTTTTATCAGGCATGATATGTTGCTTCGCTTGAAACCAGGTGCAGCCTTTTTTCCTACAATATGTGCCACTTTTCTATTGTTGGGCATTTATCAAAGTTTTGATTGCTTTTATTAACTGCAAAAATTTCTTCATCACTATATTTTAGAGTATTTGGCGTTTTTTTCTAGTTTGCTGAAAACATGTTAATCATTTTTCTAGTGCAAATATGACCATAAATATGAAGACAATACTAGAGAGATTGTAGGTCAATCGTAAGCAACAATCACAATGCACGAAGTGCATTTGTCAGTTATAAAGTTGATAAATAATAAATCACCATGAGGTAAAAGTAATGTGACTGCAGAGATTTGTATCTATAGCATTGTGCAATCAGAGCCAAACTATGCAGAGCATCTCTTTGCTAACATTCACACTAGGTTGTTGCATTGGCACAGTCTAACTGAGATGAAATCTGAAACTCAACTGGCAATATAGCTGGGGGGTTTTTGTTAGCTGTTGTAGACTCTGGCTGAAACAGTTGTTTGTGTAGATTACCAACGCTAGCCATGCAAGTCATTGTTCAGGTTTTTTTTTCAATAACCTCTCTTAATAATGATCCAGTGTTTTGTCCTCCACAGAAAAATGGAAGAGTAGAAGCAATATTTCACCTGTTCTGAACGAATAACAAGCAGTCTACATGGATTCATGGCAAGAGCTATACCATAGTACAGATGAAAGTCTTGAGATTATTCAATTTAGGAAATATAATCTCTCTCATAGAACGATTTGAACTTTCTCATCTTCTAATCTCATTACTTGATAGAAAAATCTGCATTTTTTCCATCAATTAGGCAAAAAACTATGCACATAACATAACTGCAAAAAGTTTGTTCTGATAGCCATACATGTGAACATTTATTTTTATATATTTCACCATTCAGATTTCGTGATTGGAAAAACAACAAGAAAAATATGTCAAATCCAAGTAGGAAAACTCTAGTAAACTTTGCATTCTCATCGTTTGAATTGGATTGATTCCTCTGCTAGACTCAACTTTTAATTGACTTTGAAGGGTTTTTGATTTTTGAAAATAGTAGATTTTTTAATTTGGGCAATATATAGTTTTTAGCATAAAATTTAGCCGACAAAATGACTCCAAATTCAGGTGCAACAGAGAGCAACCATATGAAACGGCCTCAGTCTCAGTTGTAGCCTTTTGCTACCAGAGAGACTCACAAAACTTTCTCAAGTGTTTTGCACTAAACGGAATCTTTTATTTGTGATTTCTACGTTTTATTTGCATGAGTCGGCTGACTGACAGGTTTTCTTGGTCAAAGTATAAACATAGAATCAAAGTTCACAACAAAAAGTGCCCAAAAACCGACAAATGTGAATTTGAGTTCGGTTGCGATGTTACAATTTTCTAGCAGTCAAGGTGATTTTTGTTAAAAGTTGTCCTCTTATATGGCATCCTCTAATGACTATTTATTACCCGCTGAATTCCTTGCTGCATTTAGTTTGTGGTTGCGGCAATAATTTCAACTAATTACAGTTTAGAAATTAATCACTCACTATTGAATATTGGCTTATGGTGCCAGAATTTGAGGGCCAAGGTCACATTTGTGTTGAAATGTATTATTTAGTAATAGTCCTATACACGTTTTGTACAAGCATGCACTTGTTTTTCGGACATCGACTATTATATACCTTTATCACAGGTGGTCGGTGTTCTTCATTGATTGAGCATTGATGCTGCTCATATATGTGTATGTCATCATGTGGTCATTGCAACATTTCTTTTGCTGTCTCTGACTGACTAATGCCAGTTAAGTTTTAACCAAAGTACTGTGTAGTTGTGAATTATGCGGTTTTGAACAGGTTATGCACCCAGAACGTTAAATCATTGTAAAAACTTTGAGTAACTGAAATGGCTGAAGAAAAGTGGACTTTGGAACGTCTAAGAAGTGATAACTATGTCATTTGGAAGTTTGAACTAAAACACGTTCTTATTACTAAGGAGCTTAATGGATATGTACATTAGATGGAACAGTTAGTGAGACTGGTGCATCAGCTGAGCAAGAAGCTAAAGAGACATACACCAAAATATCTAACCAATCAATGTCTACATCTGTCCTGGCAGTAAGCGATGAACTCATTTACCTAATCACTAAAGGTTCAACTCCTATGGAAGCATGGAAAAGTTGCAAGGACACTTTGAGCGCAATACACTTGCTAACAAACTCTTCTTAAAAATATGTAACTTATGCACAGTCATGCAAGACACCACAACTATTGAGAAACACTTAAAAGACATGAAGGATATTACCAATAAGCTAACAGCTATCAAAGCACCTATATTTTAAGAAGATCAGGTTGTAACTCCTGGGCAGCTTACCAAAGAGCTAATCAACACCTGTCACTGCACTGGAGGCTCAGGTTGGTGCTCTGACTCTAGTTTTTGTTCAACAACCATTGGCCGATGAGGAATAAAAAAGGAAAGATCAAAGTTCACTGACAACCGGTGCACAGTACAAAACAAGTTATGCAGCGCTTCCAGTGGCAACAAAAAACAACATCACGCCAAGGATTTGCTATTATTGTGACCAGCCAGGCCATATCAGAAGATTTTGTCTCAAATTGAAATGAAAACCTCATGAATACAATGCAAAACAAGCTGTGGAAGTGTACACTGAGCCAGAAGATAATTCTGAAGTCGAGACTGCATGCACGTTCATTATCAATGAGAGCCACTGGTGCAACTCAGCAAAGGCAAACAAATGGTTGACATATTTTGGAGCTGCTAGTCATATGGCACCCTATCGACATCTCTTTAATACATATACTGAGTTCAACAAGCCACTGAGAGTTAGGCTTGGTGACAGACACTTACTGGATGCCATCGGCATTGACAACCTTGCAGTAACTGTACCCATTAATGCTACAACTACAAAGCTGTGTACCATCACCAAAGCATTGCATGTACCAGACTTGAAGGTAAACTTGTTCTCTGTCAGATCGGCACCAGAGAGGAACATTATTGTTCAGTTTGGACACTCAAGCTGCTGACTTGAAAACAAGCAAGACAAAGTGTGTGCAATGGGGACTCTCATTGACAAACTGTACTATATGGATACTCAAAATTGTGATACTCACTCTGCATCAGTGGCTCACAACAACGTGTGGCATAGACAACTCACACATGCATATTTACAAACCATACAATGCACGCATGGCGAAAAATCGGTGGTAAGTGCAGACCTGTCTGAAGTACGGCTTGACATATGTGAACCTTGCATTAAGGGAAACATGGTTTTTGAACCTTTCAAATCTGTATTATCTAATATAAAATTTAACGAAGCGTTACAGTTAACTCATTCTGATGTATGTAGCCCACTAGCAAATGCAAGTACTGGTGGTTGCAAGTATGTGGTTTCCTTTATTGGTGATTTTTAACTAGATATGCGTTTGTGTATTTTGTAGGGGAAAAGTCTGATGCTTTTGTGAGTTTAAAAATTATGAGGCATTAGTGACAAATGAAACAGGACTCAGAATTGGCACATTACCTAGTTACGGTGTAGGTAAGTATGTCAGCAAAAACTTTGATAGATATTTGGCATCAAAAGGTATCACACATCAGTTGACTGTCAGATACACTCCACAGCAAAATGGTGTTGCTGAAAGGCTAGATCGAACAATCTGCGAAACTGGCCGAGCTATGCTTAATGAACCTTGGGCCGAGGCAGTTGCAACAGCTGTCTATGTCAGAAACCAGCTACCTACGATGGCACTGCAGGATAAAACAACACCCCATGAGATGTGGAAAGGACACAAGACCAACCTCAGTCACTTGCGAGTGTTTGGATGCGTGTGTTATGCTCAAATACCAGATCAATTGTGACAACAATAGATGACAAAGCAGAGTCACTGGCTTTTGTTGGACACAGTACATTGTCAAAAGGCTGTAGACTGTACCAAGAGAGCACAGAGAATAGTTATTAGGAAAAATGTAGTTTTTGATGAGCTGAGGTTTGCTAGCATGCAAACTCAGAATGAAAATGGGAAGCAACTGCTGATTTGAAGTAGAAGATGGATGTGAGCCTTTCTCCTGTCATCACTCAGACTAACAACATGACATCCACTCAGCCCAGGCGCTGTGTTTGTTGTCACTAGCCACCAGTACGCTATCTGATCGATGAGTTTGCCAGCAATGTTGTGGACCACATGGCTTGTTAAGCTGGTGACATTGTATAACCTTCAGGTTTCACTGGAGCGATCGAACGTCCTCAGTCAATTGAGTGGATAAAATCTGCAGAAATAGAGTATCAAGCTCTTATAGAAACCAAACTTGGGAACTGGTCAACCTTCCCAATTATCGTCGAGCGATTCACTTTAAATGGATTTTCAAGACTAAATGTGATGCAGAAGGAAGTGTTGATCAGTTCAAGGCTCGTTTGTTGCAAAGGGTTTTGAACAAAATCCAGGAGTTAATTATGAGGAAACATTTGCACCTGTTGTCGCTCACTCTTCACTCAGAGCCATACTTTCCCATGCTGTTAGCAAAGACATGAAAATACATCAACTGGATGTGATACTGCATTCCCCAATGGCACTCTTTCTGAGGATATTTATATGAAACAACCAGAGGGCTTTATTGAACAGGGGAGAGAGTCTTGTGTGTAAACTCAACAAATCACTTTATGGACTTAAGCAGTCACCTTGATGCTGGGAAACCGTGTTACATGACTTTCTTCTATCTTTGCAGTTCAGCCTGTCAGATACAGATCAATGTGTATATGCAAGAAACAACAATGATGTAGACACAATAATTGCGGTTTATGTGGATGACCTTGTTATTGTTAGCGTTACAGAAACAAAAATTACATAATATGAAATATCAACTAGCCAAGAAATTAATATGAAAGATGTAGGCAAAGCATTTTTCTGTCTGGGAATGACCATCAAACAGAGCACTGACATCCTGGCTCTCAACCAGAAAACATTCAACAGATCTTAAAGAGATTTGGAATAGAAAATGTTAATCACGTGTCAACTCCCGCCGCAGCTGGATTCAAACTCATTATAGATGATGGCAACCGCTCAGTTGATTCACTTTTGTACTAATCTATTATCGGAAGTTTGCTATAAGCTGCAGTAGCTTCTCCCCCTGACATATTGCATGCAGTGGGAGCGCTGTCAAAGTTTAACTCCTGTCCAATAGAAACCCATATGACAGCCGCGAAGAATGTGCTGAGATACTTGAAGGGAACGATGGATTATGGACTGAGTTGCCACAAAACCACAGATCAGTTTGTTAGTTACTCTGATGCCAGCTGGGGAAATGATAATGATGACAGGCATTTCAGTTCTGAAAATTTATTTATGAACGGTGAAGGAGCAATTAGTTGGATGAGGGAAATCCAGAGCAGAATTGCATTATCTACAGCAGAGGCTGCATCCATAGGTATTTCTTATGCTACCATAGACGCTTTGTGGCTGATAAACCTATTCTCAGATATGATGCAATAAACAGTCAGACTCTACAACTATACACAAGCACATAACCAATCAACTATAGCTGTCGCAAAATAACCTCAAAAGTATCAGAAAACCAAAACACATGTACATTAAGTACCGCTACACTAAAGGGGCAATTGCTTCCAGCACAAGGATGAGTAAACATTGCCGTAGTGCTGACACGCTCGCTCATATCTTCACTAAACCCTTGTCTAGTGTAAGATTTAGTCGTCTAAGAAGTTTCCTTGCAGTCAATTGTATTACAAACAGCTAAATCTGTCACTACTTGCCTCATAGATAGTTTTGGCACTGGTATGGAACTATGTCGGACTGTTGAAATATATTATTTTGTAATAGTTCCTTACACGTTTTGTACAAGCGTGCACTTGTATTTTGGACACTTATTGTATACCTTTATGATAGGTGGTGGGTGTTTTCCATTGATTGAGCATTGATGCTGCTCATATATGTCATTATGTAGTCAGGGCAACATTTTTTTTGCGGTCTCTACCCACTAATGTCAGTAACATTTTAACCAAAGTACAGTGTAGCTGTGAATAAAACTGCTTTGAACAATTTGTATATGCGCATCAATCACTCTGTCATTAAGATTAAAGCTCATACATAAATTCACAAAATCGTTTCATCATGTATCACAATTGCATTTCTATACCAAAACATTATGTGAATCATACTTATTAGATGTTGACCCAGTCTTATTTGTTAGTGTATTGTTGTTATTTGAAGATTTATTACGTTCTATTAAAATATTGTGACCTGAAGTTGTTGAACAAAAATGAAATAATGATTAATAGCGAATTATTGCCAGTGGGATGATTTCGTTTCACAAAACCCCAAAACCTTTATTTAACTCAAACCGTAAATTTGCTGTCAAAGCATTTTGGTATGCCAGCTTGGGTAGTCAGAAATTCTGTGTAATGGAATATGTGCCGAAACTTCAGTGTTTTAGTTTCAATTCAACTCTATTTATAGGAGAAAGTGCATGCAGCTATTACAGTCTACAAACTAAAGGAGGCCTACCCAATTTTTGACCTGCTGAGTAATGTTATAGAAGAGTGATTATAGAGGAAACAACTGCTGCAAGACCGCGTGCCAAAAATGCTGAAACCAAATTTGTTTTAGTTGTTCAAGATACCAAACTCGCAATTATTTATTCTTTCTTCTCTGGCCAAGAGTATCACTTTGTTGGGTAGAGGAGTTGTTGAGTTTGCATGATCTCCAAAAAATACAATTGCTTTCTTAGTTGCAGGCTATGGAGAGAGCGGTCTGGGAAACGCTTATAGCTGATCATATACAAAATTACTTTGTAATACTGTGTGCAGTTGGCTATTGATACTAAAACTAACTTTATGAAAGTCCCAGAAAATTTTGAAGTTTCCATTGTGCAGAACTATAAACAGGAGCATTGCTCCTGCCACCCTGAAAAAAACTTGAAAGAATAAGTACCAACATTTCTGTCTTGAATTAGTTTGTTAATTCCCAAGCCATCTACTGAATCTTTCAGGTATTTTATCAACAAAACTGGAACCGTACAAAAAAATTCATGTAAGAGAAACCTGAACACTTGAGTATCAGGAAAATGCTGGGAAGATGGAAAATAGGAAATGCTGTCGGGATGCGAATAAGCGCTTTTGTGTTCCTAAGGCTACTTTTGGCTCTTCTTGTTGTGACAGCCATCTTGTTGCCAGCCCAGTAGACCCTGTCAGGGCCGGTATTGTGCCGGTACTTTATCAGTACAGTCATTTATGCTTCACATGTTCCTTTTAAACAAATTGCTGTCCAGGATCAAACGCAACAAACAAAAAAACGTTGGATCACTCCTCAATTACTTTAAAAAGTCCGCGAAAAAGATTACTTGTATCAACGGTGTTTAAATTCTCCCTCAATTTAAACTTGAAAGCTTGATATAAAAACGTTCGTAATGCAGTTATAAGGAATTGAGGATCGCTAAAACAAACTATTTCAACAAAATTCTACAAACAACTTCGGACTCTAAAAAATACTGGCGTATTATCAATAAAAATCTTGGAAAAGAGTCATACACATCAACTTCTCCCAAATCTCTCAATTTTGAAAATTTGGAAATAACTTACGCTACAGATATTGCAAATACTTTCAAAAAATATTTTATATCTGTGGGAGAATCACTAGCTAAAGCCTTTAACGATTCTGATCGCCAGGAAAATACGGATAATCCCTATGCATTACACTCAGAAATATACTTCAAATTCAAAGAAATTGATGGGTTATATATTGAGTCGTTACTTAGACAGTTAAATACATCCAAAGCTACTGGCATTGATCAACTTCCGGCGAAACTAATTAAAATTAATGCGACTATTATTGCTTATTTTCTGGCTTTCATAGTAAACACCAGCTTCCGTGTAAGTAAATTTCTTGACCTCTTAAAGATAGCCAAAGTTAAACCGCTGTTTAAAAAAGGCTCCACTAAAACTGTGTCAAATTACAAACCTATCTCAGTATTGCCAGCGTCTAGTAAGATATTCAAAAGAGTAGCGAAGTTACAGATAATAAACTATTTAGAGAGCAAGTCAATTTTAACGCCAAAGCAGTATGGGTTTCGTAAGAACATGAATACAGGGCAGGCATTATCTAACCTAACCAACAAAGTTTTGAGTGCAATTGACGAAGGAAAAACTACCCAAGGAATTTTTCCTTGATTTTAGTAAGGCATTCGATACCATCAATCACAACATCCTCTTGACTAAGCTTCAACAAATGAGTTTTACAGAAGAATCTAATTATTGGATTGCAAACTACCTAACTGGTTGAAAACAGGCTACCATTATTGAAAATAGTTTTCCAGATTACTCCTATGTTACATGCGGAGTTCCTCAGGGCTCCATTCTTGGACCAACTCTTTTTTTAATCTATATAAATGACCTAGCCTTCACAACTGTAAAAATGGACTCATATTTCGTATGCCGATGATAAAAACTTGTTTTTATGAATCAAAGGTGCTAAATTATGAAGTGGAAACAGTGAATTTTGAATTAGTGAAATTAGAAAATTGGTGCAAACGGAAAAAGCTAACAATAAATATGGAAACTACCCATTTTATTATAATGAAAAGCAGGCAGAACAACTTTCAGCTTGAAAAACCTCCACGCTTTTGTGGAGAGGAAGTTGTGGAGGTTGATTCCAATAAATTTTTTGGTGTCCACCTTGATAAAAGTTTGTCATGGAAAATTTAAACTAACCATGTAAACAAAAAAATAAGCTGTTCCTCAACATTATTTCGCAAATGTGCAAATTTTCTACCAAGATCTTCTCTGAAAGTCATCTATAATGCATTTATTCATTCTAAAATCAGTTACTGCTTAGAAGCCTGGGGAAATGCTCCAGCATGCCACATCAACAAATTCTTATTGCCTAAAAACGACTCTTGAGAAATATATTCCAAAAACTACCGTTGACCCCATCTCTACCATTGTTTACCAAATTCAAGGTGCTACCAATAGACAAAATGTACTGTTGCAAAATTTTGCTTATGGCCCATTATAAGTTTTACAAATCAAACAAAAGTATCAGTAAATATGAAACAAGATTTTCATAATAAATTTACCTCTGCCCAAATCTAGCTCCGCTGCAGGTCAAAGGAAGATTGAGTATCGGTAATCGTCATATTGGAACAACTTACCAGCGCTTTTGCGTAAAACTTCAAGCTTAAAGAAAATTAAAAGTGATGTCAAGGAACACCTGCTAAGGCTTTAGGGTTGGGAGAAATAACAGTAAATGTATTATCCAGGCCCAGCGCCTTGACTAGCTGCAGTGCTACTGCGCACGTGGGCCTCATCATCAAGTTTTATTCATTATTCATTTCTTTCTTAAAAATGTTTCACTTTCTGATTTGTTGTTTTTTGCATTCCGTTTGTTTTGTTTTTTGTGATGAAATAAACACACACACACGCATGCACACACGCCCGCACGCACGCACGCACACACATAAGGTGGCAACTCTGCTGATTAATTATATGGCTTGTCCCAATGTTAACTATGGGTTTGCCTGATGCCAAATGGCTAGCAGAGGGAACTTTCTGGAACACTGGTCATGACAGAGCTCCACCAAATTCATGACAGTCCTCTCGCCATGGAAGAAACTACCTGTCTTTAGGAACATTTACATACAGAAAGTAAACATGGTTGGGGGTATGTCATACTCAGGTTAACTTTTATATTTGTGACTCTATATACAAATAATCGAATGCAAATATATACATAAGCCATATAAATACAGTGCGTCTCTTCTGTGCCCTTTAACTGGGTTCGCCACTCAGGGCATCAGCTTGCCTTCTCAAGCAATCAACCTCAGCCATCACTGTCTCGACCTCTGTGTTGGCTTAAGCCTTGTTGCCAGCAGACAACTGCTGTTTGAGCACAACTCGCTTAAGCTCCTGCAAAGCTCTGTCCAGCATGCCTCTATTGCCTCAGCTAGACACTTTCTGTGTGTCAGAAGAAAAAACAGGAAAATTCGTGGCACAACCGACTAGTCTATTTCTCTAGATCAGTCAAGCTCTGTGGGGACCTAACAGCTGGGTCCATCTGTAACCAGCTTCAGTTCGACAGAGGTGCATTCCTTTTTAGGAATCCTAAATGCAGAACAGGGCATGACTGTATTGGCTTGCTAGCTGATGCAGAAGGCTTTCATGTTTTCTGCTTAGGACAGGTGATGGGTGAACCTTCTCTGTTGCATGTAGGAACACTCTGAGTCAAACAGGGCATGACTGTATTGGCTTGCTAGCTGATGCAGAAGGCTTTCATGTTTTCTGCTTAGGACAGGTGATGGGTGAACCTTCTCTGTTGCATGTAGGAACACTCTGAGTCAACCACCCTCTACGAGGAAGAGGAAGACACTTGCGAAAATTCTAGGGTCATGCTCACTGGACAAACTTGCAAAGCTGGGTGAAGCTTGGCTTATTCACAGAGTGAATAATTCTGGTTTTTGCTTTCCTCAATTTGAGTAAACAACGTCACCGCTCTTGCTGCCATATATCTTACAGCAGCAAAACTTTGGTTATAAAGAGGTATCGACTGGGTCAAAAATTGTTACAGAGTGGCTTGTATAGGTTGGAAAGGCAGACCCTGTGATCTTTGTTCATAGAGTTCACTAGACTCAGAGCATTGGAGCACTGCTCAATGAATTTTTGAAAGGGTCAGCACCTTCCTGAGATTCTTGCCAGCACTCTCCGCATTGCTCTTTCTCTGTGTCTAAGGTTATCTTTTTTTTAATGTGATGAGAGCTGCAGAGTCATTTATGCACGTCTAGAGGTCCAGTGCCTCTCTCAGGGTGGCCTCAATTGAGGATGTAGACAATGAGCACAGCGTTTCCTTTTCAGTCAAAGCCTTCAGACTGTCCAGTACCATTGCCATGGGATCACTGGTAGTTCTAGGGGGTATGTTGTGTATAATGCTGGCCCGGAGGACTCTGTGATAGCAGAGTAGCGTCTCTCGATTTTTCTTTGTCTTCTGATTCACCTCCAATAGTTGTCACATGGGTGGGCCGCTCATCATGAGAGATCTTTGCTTGCAGATGTTAGTTACCTGCTCATACTGTGTCTGCAAGGACCGCTGGCTTGCTGCATTGCCTGGAGATGCCATTACAGATACACATTTCCTATCATCATGCTAAAGCCCAGCATTATTTGTTGTCTCGGTCTGTTTGCATGTTCTTGGAGTGCAGTCTTATACTGCATCCATAGGCTGGGCAACTTTGACAACACTTGTCATGGGGCCAGTCAAAACCGCGCCCTCAGAGCAATGAATATTCTCTGCAAGTGTGGAGGTTCGCGATGCTCTAGCAAGCTGCCATGCAAAGATTCTCTCAGAATACAGTAAAACTATTTGTTCCGGCCACTTATGGCATCCACAACATCAAGTAAATGGGCAATGAAATACTCCTCATTGCCTGTATTTCCATAATTTTGTGATTTGAGCAGGCTGTATGCATTAGCAGAATTTGGATGCGTGACAGTTTGTAATGCTTCCGTCAGGTGGATCATCACATTTGTATCTGGAGTCACAGTGGATGTTCAGTGAGCTCTGCAGGCACGTTTGGCTGCCATTGTTATGTGAAGAGGAGCAATTTAAACACTGGTATACAAATAGGAGCTAGTAAACTGAAGACAAGGCTGGTATCAGTATGTGCAGGCCCGGTTTTGGTGAACACAGTGATGGTATGCGTGGTAAGTATCTCCATATCTGGAAATACAGAGCGGGTATTCAGTGCAGTAAGTGGAAAGAGACTCAATGCCAATGCAGTTGACCGGGAAAAATGTTGAAGTGGTGAGTAATACTCAACAACAAGTGAATACTGTCTGTTTTGCGTCTTTTTCAAGCAACTACAGGGCCAGTAATGATACTGTCAGGCATAATGAAGACTCTACACCATGGTAGTTGGCTGCTGGATAGCAAAGAGAATACTCTACAAGACACAGCAATGTGCAGGTATTGTACATTGCACAGTTCGAGTAACTGCTCATGTTGGCTTTTAGCTAAACAGTAAGCTGGTACCATGGAATACAAGTCCGGTTTGCTGGTTCTGTAGTTTGCAAGGCAAGGTTTGAGTAGCTGAACAGCGTGGGAAACTTATCCCACCATTTCCACCGGTGTAGTGGGTTCTGCTGTTCACATAACGTAACCACAACTGTTCACTAACGGCTGAATACAAATATCCACCTTGTCTGCTGTCACAGCACCTCGGCCACCCTCTACAGGATTGACAACCGGTATCTCCATTCACCAAAGTCGACTCTGGACCGGTAAACTGTTATGGAGGAGTAACTTATCAACTCTAAAACTAACAATAATAAATTTCAAGTCTATACATTTATCGTCTCATTCAATCCCATTAGGCATAAGGTTAATTACAGACGGCACCAAGAAGTAGGGGGGCAGAGCCACTGAGTTGTTGTCTGTTACAACGTGCTGTTAGAGGATTATCAGTTCTTGGTTAATCCTTGGTCTTTGTACGGCCTTTGGTCCTGAAATACTGGAATCTGGAGCTACTTGGGATGTGGATAAGAGTTCCTGTGGTATTTAGGCTACTTTAAGTTCCTTTGGCTAAAGCAGCCGTCATGTTGCCAGCCCTGGACATTTTTCCAGTGCAGGTTCTTTGCCTGTATTTTGCCGATACCTTGCTGGTACTGGCATTTATGCTTTGGGTTTGGTGGAAGCTCTACCAGCTCATTTGTGGCTTGTATTGGTGCTAAATATGGGTCTGTCTGATGCAGAATGACTAACAGAGGGTCCTTTCTGACTCACTGGCTATGACAGAGCTCCATT
>OX183134.1:10887418-11005804 GCA_945261195.1 Cryptosula pallasiana | reverse complement strand
CATTGGTTTGTATTCGCGTGAAAATAAAATGTTTATTCCCGCGAAAGCAACAGTTTCCATTCGTGTAAAAATATATTATTTATTCCCGCGAAAGCATTGGTTTGTATTCGTGTAAAAATAAAATGTTTATTCCCGCGAAAGCAACGGTTTCCATTCGCGTGAAAATAAATTATTTATTCCCGCGAAAGCATTGGGTTGTATTCGTGTGAGAATAAAATGTTTATTCCCCGCAAAAGCAACGGTTTCCATTTGCGTGAAAACAAATTATTTATTCCCGCGAAAGCATTGGTTTGTATTTGTGTGAAAATAAATTTTTTATTCCCGTGAAAGCAATGGTTTCCAATCGCGTGAAAATATGTTAATTATTCCCGCGAAAGCATTGGTTTGTATTCGCGTGAAAATAATTTTTTTTATTCCCGCGAAAGCATTGGTGTTCTTCAGTAAAAACAATGTTTCATTAATTGAACCTTATGATAAATGGGATGATTTCAGCTGTATAAGAAGTTCTGTTTTCACACACCAAAGCAGTCACTTTAACATTAGCAACTGAAGGAGCAAGATCTACTACAACATCATCTACTACAACTGCTAGAAGGACTTTCTGTTTTGAGGTAAGTCAACTTGATGTACTATTGAGTATAAATTTAATTTTTTATCGATTTAGATACTAACAGCAGTATGATATTGAGTAAATATACATATATATGTATGTATATATATATATATATCTTCAAATTGGTTTGAAAATAAATCAAAAAATCATGACAAGGATTTTTACTTTTTCTTTTAGAATGTCGACACGAGTCAATACGAATCAACTAAAAAATGAAGAACCAAAACATTCACAAGACAGGAAGGGGATTGATAGAAATGTACTTTTTCAACGTACTAAGATTCCTGTTCAACACGACGGCCAGCTGAAGAATAAAGAGCCAAAATCTTCACAAAACAGGAAGGTGATTGATGACAATGTATTTTTTCAACGCACTACGATTCCCTTTCAAAGAGCCAGTCAGAATACTCTGGCAACTCTCATCATCAAAAGCACCTCTCTGTTAAGTACTCTATCTCCAGTTTCCAGAAGAAACATTGAAAACATAGTCAAAGTTGAAGATTTACCAATACCTATAGTTATGCAGGTGTTAACCGTCAAGTTCCATGATGAAACGAGCTGCACCATCATCTACAACTATAAAAAGGATGGAAAGATAGTTAGAGTGAAGAGCACTATTCCATTAGCGGCAGGATTACTTGTTGATGAAGCTTCACAAATAAGACCACTGGTTTTGATATACATGGGTGTTGAAAAGACTGGAAAAGCAATTTTTCGTGCCGCTACAGAAACAGGATCTACTTTGAGGTGGAAGAATGCGTTTGATGTATTACCAGAGAAAAGTATGAGACAAATCAATGATTATTTCGAAGTAGCTCGTCTTCAAGATTTCCCAACAGATAGTGTCATATGTTTCCAAAACCCTGAAGTGATAACAAAATCTGACAGGCGATGGAGTGTGAATGAAGAGACTCTTCTAGTTCAATACAGAAGTGTTGTAGATGAAGAATTACTGATCGGAGATATGCGCATTCCTCATCAAATAGCTTCTGCTGTGACATCGGAGAGATTTGGAGTTATTCTGTTCAAGGGACTGAGTCGAAATGCGGACAATTCAATTTTCTACAACATCAGTGTACTCACAGCTCATCAAGCCTTCGTCCAAGCCTCGGAACTGACTGATAATCCAAAATCTGAGGATTTTCTCAACCACTTCGATGATGCTGAAAAAGAAGACTGGAGAACAAACTCTCGAGAAGCTAATCTATAACTCAAGGGATTCATATCACTATAGGTAAGTTTTATTACTTTTCACCATAATTTTGAAACAGTTGATTTGTAAAAATTCTGTGTTTTCTTACAATGAAAAACCGCTTAATTTCTCTTTTTCACCTCAATAACAACAGTAAAACGATTTATCACGTAAATGATCAACTCGTGAACATTTTTTGTAAAACATTTTTGTAAAACATTTTTAAATTATATATATATTTCGGATTAAAAAATGATTTTTTTTTGTGTAATCAGTGTATTTTTTTACATAAAAGTTGAAAAAAGAACAAAAGGTTATAATTATTTTACAAAAAATGCTCAATTTCTCTCATAAATGATCAACTCATGAACATTTTTTGTAAAACATTTTTAAATTATATATATTTCGGATTAAAAAAAGGACTTTTTTGTGTAATCAGCGTATTTTTTTTACATAGAAGTTGAAAAAATAACAAAAGGTTATAATTATTTTACAAAAATGTTTGATTTCTCACGCAAATGATCAATTCATGGATATTTTGTGTAAAACATTTTTAAATTATGTACATTTCGGATGAAAAAAGGACTTTTTCGTGTGTAATCAGTGTATTTTTTACATAGAATTTGAAAAAATCACAAAAGGTTACAATTATTTTACAAAAATGCTTAATTTCTCACGTAAATAACACGTTTTATCACATAAATGGACAATTCATGAGCGTTTGTTGTAAAATATTTTTGAATTATATATATATATATCTATTCCGGATCGAGATGAAAAAAAGGACTTTTTCGTGTGTAATCAGTGTATTTTTTTACATAGAATTTGAAAAGAAAAAAAATTTTATGATTGTTTTACAAAAAATGCTTAATCTCTCACGTAAATGATCAACTCATGGACATTTTTTGTAAAACATTTTTAAATTATGTACATTTCGGACTAAAAAAGGACTTTTTTGTGTAATCAGTGTATTTTTTTATATAGAAGTTGAAAAAATCACCAAAGGTTACAATTATTTTACAAAAATGCTTAATTTCTCACGTAGTTAACACGTTTTATCACATAAATGGACAATTCATGAGCGTTTGTTGTAAAACATTTTTAAATTATATATATATATATATGTATATATATAAATATATATATATATATATATATATATATATATATATATATATATATATATATATATATATATATATATATATATATATATATATATATATATATATATATATATATATATATATATATATATATATATATATAATTTAAAAATGTTTTACAACAAACGCTCATGAATTGTCCATTTATGTGATAAATCGTGTTATTTACGTGAGAAATTCCGGATTTATCTATTCCAGATCGAGATGAAAAAAAGGACTTTTTCGTGTGTAATCAGTGTATTTTTTTACATAGAAGTTGAAAAAATAACTAAAGTTTATAATTATTTTACATTAATTTTTAATCATACTATACTAATACACCACTTTTATTTTGGTCCATTATATCATAAAAAGAACGCAGAATAAACGACTTGCTCCCTAAAAAAGTAATGAGTTGAATGATGTACCTCAGTGAGTTATTTTCCTGTTGTATATAATGTTAACTATCTAATGTAGCTAAGAGTAAAATTCAAATTCGGTAAAATTTATTTATATAATGAATAACTTTTGTATTTTAGTTCATTATGGAATCAAAAAGAATACGGAATACAGGAATTCCTCCCTGAGACTAATAATATATCACCAGAACATCAAAAAAGATATTGTTCGAGAAAAATGCATTGTAATCATTGATATCGTAAGCTATAGTAGTTTGTATTACACAAAATTTACTGTAAAACAGTTTTATGAATGTAAAAACTAGATACGGTATTTTCTATTACAATTATTTTCCCGATACTGTAAACTTTATTCATCTAGAGGAGTAATTTGGTGATTTTTGACGGGTTTTAAAAAAATATCAAAAACTATATATTTTAAGGATTGTTTTTTTAAAAAAGTTAAAAGTACAAAAAAATTAAAAAAAAGGGATGTGATAAAACCCTGTGTCGAAACATAAAAAATTTAAAAGGAAGGTGTAGTATAAAATCCTCACTCAAAAAACTAATGAAAATTGAATGGAATAAAAGAATATTTTTCCAAATACCAAAATTTTGTAAATATAAAGTGAAAATCTCTATATATATTTTTTTAAAAAAATATCGAAAACCATATATTTCAATGATCATTTTTTTAAAAAGTTAAGAAAACAAAAAAAAGCCATGTAATAAAAACGTGTTTTGAAACATAAAAAATTTAAAAGGAAGGTGTAGGATAAAATCCTCACTCAAAAAATTAATGAAATGGAATGGAATGAAAGAATATTTTACCAAATACCGCATTTTTCTTGTAAATATATAGTAAAAATTTCTAAAATATTGTTGCTGAAATTTACTGTAAAATGGTTTCAAGTGTGTCAAAGACTAAATATGGTGTTTTCATTGAAATGTTTATTTTCAAAAAATCCATATAATATCATTGAATCAATTAGTCAAATTTAACACTCAAATTCTTTATTATCAAGTAGGCTTAATGTTTCTATTGCGATTAATTCTCAAATATTGTAAATTTTAACTATCTAGAGGAGTAATTTGTCAAATTTGATGTTTTTTTTCTTTACAAAAATGATTACGCAATACCACATACTTCAGTTCTAATTCGTTTGAACAATTTCATGGGAGACAAAGCATAAAAAGTTACATTGATTTAGTTTTTAGAATTGAAGTTGCCATCGAAAATGGTTTGTTCTTGAATGGGTAAATCCATAACCTTCTCATCATCATGTCTAAGTTTTCTACCCCAATATCTCCAACCTCTCAGAGATAGAGATTGTTCTGTTTAAAAGAATAATGGAAATTGTATATATAAGTGATTGTTTTAAAAAATGGTAAATTTTTAAAAAAAAATTCAAAAGAAAAACGTGGAATAAAACCCTCACTCAAGAAACTAATTTTATTATAATAGGTTGCTTACCTAACAATAAGAAAATAATGAATAATGTATATTTAAGCAATTATTGAAAAAATTAATGAAAATTGAATAGAATAAAAGAATCTTTTACCAAATACCCAGTTTTTTTTGTAAAGATATACAAACAGATAAAATTTAATCATTTAGAGGATGATTTCTTTTTTGCAAAAAAAATTAATGAAAATTTAATGAAATGAAAGAATATTTCACCAAATACCCTGTTTTTCTGTAAATTTGTACAAATATATGAAATTTAACCATTTAGAGAGAAAATTTAATGAAATGAAAGAATATTTTACCAAATAGTCTGGTTTTTGTAAATTTGTACAATTAGATGAAATTTAACCATTTAGAGGATGATTTCTTTTTGCAAAAAAATTAATGAAAATTGAATGAAATGAAAGAATATTTCACCAAACACCTCTTTTTTTGTAGATGTATACAAATAGATGAATATCTAACTTCATCCATTTTTTTCCATTTGGGGTCATGTTTGAAGGTTTTCAAGATATTTTTTTTAGTAAAAGCTTATGCATTGATTGTCATTACAAGTTGTAGTGTTTTGTATTATTTAATATTTACTGACTCTAGCGATATTATATGAGATTTTCCCTACTTGTTACACCATAAATGTATGTATTCCCATATTGTTTCATTTTTAATCACTGTATTTATTCAATGTAGATATATCTCCTCTCTCCTCTCTCTCCTCTTTTCATCTCTCCTCTCTTTCTCAAGATATCATATGAGTCGGAATTACAAAAAATTATCAAAACTTAAATGCCTTACATTCAAAATCTAGATGCCCTATGAGTTATAATTATGTATACAATTATGTGAAAAAATTATCAAAACTTAAATACCATACATTCAAAATCTATATACCATATAAGTTCAAATTAAGTAAAAAAATAATCAAAACTCAAATGCCACTTAAATGCCACTCAAATGCCACTCAAATGCCCCTCAAATGAAATACAATATTAACTCGGCGAATCAATTCAACACCCTAACCCATTGCATCACCCGAAATCAAATCCACAAAAAGACACTTGGTAGGGAGATCTGCTCATATACTACTACTTTGGCTGCACATTATACGTTATATGTTATGTATCCGATAAAAGGCCAGTTTAGTTCAGTTGGTAATAAATCTTTGGACACAAACACTTTTCTCTCTTCACTTACTAGGAGTTGCAGTAGTAGCAGACCGGTATTTATACCGAAGAACAGTTAGCTGTTAGCAGAATAGGGTCGGTCAAACCTCAGTAGGAGGCCATACAAGGCAGGGCGCAAACCCCTGTATGAGCTTGTGTACAGCAGGGTCGACTGTAGGTAGGGTGGCAGCAGACGGATTCGGTGTCCGTCACCACGTTCAGAAAGCAGAGTAGGGAAGCAAGTTGCACTAGCCTGCATGAACAAGCAGTTGTGTCCAAGTAGTAAAAGTAAAAACTACTACAGTATATGTGACTAGAGTTACAAAATAATAATAATAATAAAATTAAATTAACTACTTCACTAATTAATTGTTACAGCAGAGCTGGAAGATGTTGAGACCCAAAGTATCGGATTTATATCGCGACGACAACAAATGCAAGTGGCGTTTTTCTAACATACAATGTTTCATATGTAATCATTGTTGGGAACTCAAGCTAGTAGCCAAGACCACCTTTACTTTTATATATAATAAATGAAGGCCCTCTATGCAAGAGCTTGTTTTTGGCTAGCTTCTAGTATATGAATTTTGGAGTTGTCAAACTAAATTAGGAAAGATAACTTTTGTAATAGATTAAGATCTGTGAAAAACAATGAGTTGAAAGCAGTGACAAGTGTGAAGTCTTTGACAATTCCTTCCTTTCCAAACAACTGCTCAAAGTTGTTGCTAAGGCTAATTGCCTTGTTTCCGGCTTGCAATGGCCGGCTCAGGGAAATTTTTTGTGTTCAACCAACATGATTTGGTAGGTTTTCATGATGATTACGACTGTGATTCAGATGGTGAGCACACTTATGACAATTATTTTGTAACAGAGAATATTTCAACAGATTATAAATGCTATTTTTTATGTCAACTCTCCATCAAATCTAGTGTTTTTGCCATTGACAGTGCTTGTCATTTTTTTTTTAATTGGCTTTGGATGTTGTTTAGTAAGTGAAATGTGGTTAGAAAGTCCAATCACCACAGAGCGTTTTATTGAGTCGAAAATTATTTTTCATATAAAGTGTACTTATGGGCTACGAGTGATGGGTATTATAGCGAGTAAACCGGACCCAGAAAAAATATAACTAGCTGAGACAGTTTTTAAAACCTCAATAACAAGCTAAATAATAACATACCTGCAGATTTACAAATTGTTGGTGCCAATGATATTTTTTGCTGTCATTGACTTTCCCCTTTCTCACTAGCTTGAGTTTGATAAATACCAAAGAACAGCATTTTAGAAAATGGACGTTATTTTTCAGATACTAATGGTTTGCCATAATTAACCATACCTAGCAATTAATCGCTCACAATTGTGTGCTTCAAATACTGTCGCGGGTGATTTTCTTAAACTTACATAATTAAAATAGCCTTTCCTTTGCTATGTTTCCATATCATGGCAAATTATTGCCAAATCTCTGCGGCTCACTACGACAAATAATTGGCGACAACGTCATATATTTCCAACCACAGAGGAAGTTGCAGTCAGTGAGTTGTTAAGTACAACTTAGCCGACTAGCGTTTATTATTATTTTCTTATATTGTGGAACAAAGATATGAAAAATACATCATATAGTTTTTGGCTAGCAAGGGAAGCTGTGTGTTGACAAGGGATTTTAGTAGTACATTGGCTATCATTCAACAAATAATATTATTTATTATTAGTTAGTAATAAATCGATGATAAAAAAATTCAATTAATTTTTGTTAAAAGAAACACCACCATTGGTTTTTCATTACTGCAATAATTAATTACAAGCAGCTAATATTCGTTTGTTTAAAATCAGTTGTGTTGTTTCATAAATAACGGTATAATAAACCTAAAGCGATCATCCTTGGTTAAATGTAAACACACACACAAGCTAACAATGCCATGCGAGTTAAAATGTATAATTTTGGCTTCCTGTTTTATTACGCATGCCTGGTTTTATCGTTTGTGGCGACATTAGCGTTTCCAACAGCAATAAACATCTGGCATTACAATTATCGCCATCTTTTTTGTTTTCAGAGAGCAACAAATTTTTTTTGACAAGTCTCACGACAAATTTATGGACAATTGTATTTCCAACAGGAATTTCCGTTTATTGCCAGCAGTATCACCACTTTGTGATGATATGGAAACCTAGTAATTGTGTCAACCTTAAAGGTGCTATGTCAGCAATTTAGGGCTGATTTAGATCTATTTCGTTTAATTCTAGTGCTTCTTGATTAAGAAAACATTTTCCAGAGTTGTGCTCTCTTTACTTTCATTTATAGTAGAAGTGGAATAGAGGCTGACTTGTACGCAATTTTTTCCTTGATAGGCAATACTTTATCGAAGACGGTAAAGCAGAGTAGCAAAAATTGGCTTGTTTGTATAGAAGTATAGCCTTCTAGCAAACGTCACTGTGAACAGGCTTTCAAAAGCATAAAAAAATAGGTTTGCAGTTGTTTTTAGATTTTTCAGTAGAGTTTTAGTTGAGCCAGCATTTCAATTTATTATTGACAGGCTTGCTATTGAATACACACTCGCCCTTTAGTGATAGGTTAAATTTTCAATATCTAAAAAAGACTAAGATAATATTACAGTTGAACAAATTATTTTTAAACCAAAGGGTATCAAAAAATTCAAGATATCAATATTGTAATAGAATTTAGTGAGGAAGTGAGAGTGACCAGATGTACCAGGACTTTTCCTACCTTACCAGCAGATGAGATGTACCCGCTGCCTAGCAACAAGATGTAGCCTGCATAACCACCGATGTCAGAGCCGAGCCAGCCAAGCGATGGAAGACCTCAACTAGGAGTTGACATATGTATTTAGTATCGATGTGAGTTACTGTAAAGGGATAGTTTGTGTTGTGTATATCTATGAACCAACGCTGTAGTAAACTACTTGTGCGCGCTTATTTTAGGACAGTTATTGTGTATGAATTAACCAATTATATGCTAATGTCTTAACCAGTTGTATCTCTTTATTTCAACTGCATTCATTTAAATTATATTTCTGTAAATACTGGGGCAAATTGCCCAAATCCTTCCGAGCTCTGGAGTAGTCTTGTTAGAGTTGAACTGTGTAACATGGTGTAACGGTGTGTTCCTCGCAATAATTTACTCGAGTTTATTGTAAGTCGCCTGTCTAATGTACCAGGATTGTATTAACGCTTTGAAACATCTATCACTGTTCTAAGTTTTGTCTCTTTCTCGAGAATATATATATTATTATCAACTGTAACTCTCTCATTTGCTGAACACCTTGTGAAGTAGTAGAAGTAATTTTTGCTTGCAATATCAATGATAGTAAATGAATGTTTAGATATTTTCCAAGTCTGCTTAACTCAATTGTCGAAGAAGATTAACCAAGATCAGATAATTAATAGCTGAAGTTATACACGTGCTGTGTCAGCCATATTGATTAGAGAAGGGATCTCAGAATATTGTGTAACAGATCCCCGTAACGTTAGTGTAATTATCCCGTATTGTAACGGATCAACTAATTAATTGTTTAAGTGCCGGTTGCTGGCAGAGTTATACTACGTTTAGTAGACGCCACAACACGGAGTTTGTTAGTGCCTGAGATTACCGGTACGCTACCATTTACCAAAGCCTGCATTAGATTATTTAGCTTGAGTAGACAATGGTCCGGTGAAGGTCAGGTGCAAACAAGTGCACGTAAAACCTTTACAATATTCAGAATTTAGTTGTAAAAAAAAAAACCTGAGATTTTTGTTTCTGGGGTCATTGTTGTCATCAACAACAACAATAATTTCCAAACATGAATTCCACAATTGTTGTCCGGAAACAAATTATGAAATGAAGATTGTGAATAAACTATAGTTTTCAAGTACAATAAAAAATAAATAGTCACTATATTTTGATTGTTTATAGTATTTTGGTTGAGACCATTTAGCGCTCTTTGACAGTAAACAAAAAACAGCTCCGACCAGTGATTGCGTGTCAATCGCTGACATTCCAACTTTCAAACATTGCCAATCTTTCACTCAAACAGGGCAAAAGCCGTTTTAACACTGTCATTTCAGACAAGTCTACCTTTTTAATCACTTCTACCATTTTGTACCTGATATTATGGTCTCAGGCTATCAGAAAGTTGCTCAGGTGAAAGACCTATATGCAGCAATTCTATTCAAAACTTACATAGAATCCTACATACCTCACATTCAGACTCTAAATTATGTCTTATGGCTGTTAACTTCCCATGTTTTACCAAAACCTGAAATGAAGGCCAGGTAAGTAGAGAAAATTAAAAACTATCACCAAACGGTGAGCTACACCAGTGTGAAGTTACTATTGAACTTGCAATTTTTGACTCAGGGATAGACCAGCCATTAAAACATCAAAAGTTGAGTACTTTAAAACAAATAGTGCAGTTACAGATTCCTATGGTTAGCTGCTTAGGTTTGTAATGTAACGTGATGCACTTCTTTGACTTAACGGGTGAGTTTTATTCTTTTTATCTTCCAATGATTAAAGTACATCTAACGTCTTTATAATTGAAGTGAAGATACTTCTATAGTGTATGCCATTGTTGGATATTGCAACGAATAATTATGTGTGCATGTGTGCTCCTAAGTTTCACAGCAAAACCTGTAGGCACATGTCCCCAAAGCTGATTTAAAGCAATGCGCATCTAGTTGTATTTGTGCCGCAGCTCTATCAGCTTGTTATATTATCTATATCAAGTCACCAAGTCACACCAGTACAACAAAAGCTTTTGAGTAGTTGCAGTTACCAAATGAAGTTTTTTATGCACTCAACTACCTGATTACAATGTGTTCATTTAATCTTTGTTGGGTCTATGCAAGCATTTGATTGTGTATGTATATATTGATTTGAGCAACTGCTGGCAAGACCCACTCTCAATACCTGAAAAGAGTGAAGTGTTCTCCCCAAGCGTCATGTGACTACTTGCGGGGTCTGTGGCTTCGATAAGCGACATCAAAAAAATTGTTTTAGAATACAAAGGGAGAATACTTTTGAAATATTCTAGAATGAATATACTAAAGTGAGTTGCACATAAAAAAGATCCAAATATACAATAGTAAATCGTTTTTGTCCAGCTTAACTTTCATCGCTATAGTTTGCCTTACTTGCTTTATTTACACAGAAAAGACTGAATGAAAGTATCTGTTATCATGGGTCCTGCTGTGTTAGACCTCTTTTACTGTAGCTGTCTCCTAGCAATAGCAGGCCATTGCCTCTGCATTTTTCATACTTTCAGGCAAAACATAGTCGCATTCACCGGCATGGCTGGTGCAACCGTCTCTTCTCAGGCTTCATAGCCACCGTTCTTTGTTACATTTTCCAGTTATACAGTTTTTTACGAGGCTAAATTTTATTTCTAGAAGTTTTGTGCAGCCGGAGACATAAATGAATTGGAGGAGAAACACTGAGGTATAAAATCAGCAATTTCTTGTAACCAAAATTTCAAACTAATGATAAATAAGTCAATAATATTATAATACAATATTGTTTTTCTGAATTTTTTTATAAAGATTCTCATTGTTTTTTAAAGAGTAAGCAACCTAAAAATTCACCATTATACGGAGAAACTTTAGCTTCATTACAGTAAGGCAAAAGTTTGGTGTCTCAGAATAAGATTTTTGTGGAAAAAAATCTCGCTCATTGTAACCATTCCTAGATGTCTGGCTTTGATGTAATTGAGGCACTGAAGTTTAGATAGATGAAACTCTTCTGATTTTTTTCGCATACTTGTAACACAAAGGTTTATTGCTTTCCTTTATTATGTACTTTTTTCTCATTGTACATGCCTCAAATGAGAGGTTAAAAAAACCAAAAAAATGTATGGTAAAATCAGAAACAGAATATAGCAGTTAGTGTGATACTTAAGCAAACAATAGATTACACATCACCACTGTTCTACTGTTGCCACTTTATAGAAAATAGTTGAATCTGTGAGTTGAAATTTAGCATCTAAAACGCTTCGATATTGATTCTATAAGACCTAGATTTATCTTTCTCAAGTGAACTATGTCGATTTCAATCGCTAGTACTGATGAATGAGTAAACTTGAAAATAAACGTTTTTTGATCGTAAATTTTAGTTGGTTTGTTCTCTACTTATTTTGGACTTTTCTATATATCATTTCAATCTAACAAGGGTATGGCACATTTATCTAGAGCATTTGATTCACACTTGATCAATCAATACAACTACTTATAGTGAAAAAACAGCTCAAGTTGAAATTCATTTTGAAATATACTGGCAGAAGAAAGCTTAAAGTAGTTAAACAGTTTTTCAATTAGTTACTTTTTCAAATTTAACTGTTTTCCTTGGCAGTTGACAAAAGTAGTGGATGAATACCTCATAAGTAACTCAAACAAATAGACATGGCGAGGTTGAAAAAAACAACAAAAAATGCTTTGTTTAAAAGTTTGATAAACTTCAATAATTATCTCTAGTATATAATCAATAACGCTTGCTGAATAACGTCATGCAAACAGTCAGCAAGCAACAAAGTTTTGGTTCGCTGCAAAATAATTTCACACAAATCAGCCATCACTAAGACGATATGTCTGAATCATTATTGTTCTTACAATTGGTTAATAAGCTGATGCGTACAAATCACAGCTCTGAAGCCGTTACACAAATGACAATCAAACTAATTATAAATCAATTATATTTGTGTTGGCTTAGCTAACATTTGTAATTAATGGTCGCTATTCAAACTTGACCACACATCTGTTGCACGTTAGACTTTGGTTTTAGTTTAGCATTCCCTCGCTGTTACTTTCCTGAACACAAAGTTACTCCTTGAAGACCTTTCTTAGCAACTCCTCGAAAAACTTATTCTTCTGACATTTTTATAAAATAGGTTTTGTAAACTCGAACTTCACATTTATTTTTACAGTTGGCATTGCTAATACAGATGGAACTATTCAGCTTTCCCTATAGTTTTTCGGTCTTAAATAGAATGTGATAATCTTAAAGGACAAAAACAATTGATCAGCAATATCAATTGAAGATGTGGTTTGTTGGCTAAAGGGCTTCGCAGTAATGGAACACTTCTCAATACAGCAATCAATCAAAAAACTGAACAGAAAAGAGATTTGAAGTAATTACGTTATTTTACTTCTGTTTTGTTTGGCGATGCCAATTGTTTAATCAGCCAACAGTGGTAAAAACGTCTCATGTATACAGTGCAGTTATAATTTGTGAGTGGGGGGAGGAGGGGGGGGATATCATGGTGAAAAAAGACCCAGAATACAATGTAAGAAAATGAGGCTGCTTCTAAATCACTTCTGATTAGCCAACAAAGATTTGCCAATGGATTTACGAGGTATTGATATATAATTTCGGTTTAATTTACTTCATTTGTTATTTACCTGCAAGGTTTAATTGAACTAATGCGGAATAAACACCCTTTACACAAGAAGTTATCTCAGCTATTACTCAACTATTGAGCCAAAGCTACCATTAAGGGTACTTGCGACTTTCTCGTCAATCGAAGTACAAAATATAATATGTGTTCATTGTTCAATACATAACTAATGGAACAGATCATTAGTTTAACACATAATGGCTATTCAACGAGCTGATATAGATTACCGGACAAACCATAAAAAAGATAACTCCCAAATTTGTAAAACTGTCAACAAGAAAAATAAAATTTGAATAGCGATGAAGCTGCCCGTTCAATTTAGTAAACTTTGAACAGGTGCAAAAGTTTTGAATTACTTTTTTAAAAAATCTATAACCGGCCTATGAAGGTGAACAAACAAAAATTGCTTGTAATAATTTGTTTAGCGTTCAGTTTCATTCGTGACATACAAACGATATCAATAAAAGCTCGTTGTTGTTTTTTTCAGTGAGCTACTTTTTGTTCCCGAATGAGTTCTGAGCAAAATGAATATTTATTGATTAAGTTTAATGCCGGTCTAATTTTTTTTTATTGCAATTTGTTTGGTGAACATAGGCCGCGAATACCCGTAATTTCACTTGGCCATATGCCGTTTGCGCTCACATGCTTTAAACACAATGGCATATTGGGAAACTTCCTGTTTCCACTTATTCGATTAGTGCGTGTCTCTGTGTGGAGCTTGGAAAATAATGCAAATTGCAGTGGAGTTAGTCAAACTTGGGTTCAGCAGTTCTATTTTAGGTCTATTGCAGCGGTTTATAAAACTGTAGTCACATTCTTATGACTTGAATAGGATCAAGTCATTAGGTGATCACTCAGGTCAAGGCTGTATGGAGTCCTTACATTCAAAACAGGCGAGAATACATTTATGATTTATTTACGTCAGTAAACATGCATTAGTGTTATGCTGTGAAACTCAGGTTATTCAAGTTGTGAAAAGCAGACCTGGCAAGTGAAAGCAAATAATAACTCATAAGGAAGAGATAACTTAATCACAATAAAACTACAGCTTAACTAGCAAAGTAGTAAAAAGAAGAAAGCTTTAAAGCAGACAAATTAATGTTAGTTGCCGATTTCTTTTTAGCAAAATCAATTGCATGTTTGTGCCATATTAGTTGTGTTTGATATATATCATTGACACCCTCTCAAGTTAAAGCATACCCTAATATATAACACATACCATTGCTGTTTGCTGTTTCAAGTCAAAGTATACCCTAATATATAACACATACCATTGCTGTTTGCTCTCTCAAGTTAAAGCATACCCTAATATATAACACATACCATTGTTGTTTGCTCTCTCAAGTTAAAGCACACCCTGATATATAACACATACCAATGACGTTTGAACTCTCAAATTAAAGCACACCCTAATATATAACACAAACCATTGCTGTTTGCTCTCTCAAGTTAAAGCACACCCTGATATATAACACATACCATTGCTGTTTGCTCTCTCAATTTAAAGCACACCCTGATATATAACACATACTATTGCTGTTTGCACTCACGGAAATGTGTCAGTGTTTTCACTACTTTTAGAGTCAAGACTCCAGTTACATCTCTGCAATACTGATTTAAACACTCGATTGCAGTGAATATTGAGTAGTAATAATGTTACAGCTGAATTTGCTTCGTTTGACTAAATCAGGTGACCAAGCCTGCACTAGTACAACAAAAGCTTGTACATAGTTACAGGGTTGTTAACAAATAGGGTATGTTATGTATTAAATGTATTAAACTACTTAACTACAAACCAACAGTTGGAATTTAATTTAGAATGGAGTGAAGCGCATTTCTAGAAACCATATAGTATAATTTTCCATTGCACAAGTTCAATTAGAGCTTAGCCATACAGATGGGGACTATTGACATTAACTCCACATAGTTTACCTGTCTATTTAACTTGCATGAACAATACACATACTTCTCATTTCAAGACTTTTCCATTGGCTAAAGTAGTAACAAGAGAGCCCTTTAAAACACCTTGCTTGCTTAGCAGCTCTCATTTTCAGTTGCTGTAATTCTTTAAAAAAACCACACGTGCATTTGTGCCAGATCAGTTTCTTTTTGTTTGTCATTAAAAATATCTAAAGTTAAAGAACACCTTAACATATAACGCATTTCATTGCAGTTCGTGCTCCAAAAAACTGTGTCAGTGTTTCACTACTTTTAGAGCAATGAGTTTCCAGTAGTATTAAAGCTATGGCAGGATTAGCTTTCTGGTTGACTATATCTCATAACCAAGCTCGCACTAGTACAACAAAGGCTTGAATATAGTTACAGGGTTGCTAGCAAATAGAGTATGTTATGCAATTAACTGCCTAACTACAATGTAATCAATGAACCCTTTGTAAGCTTATACAAACCTTCCATTGCAAAACAATTGATGCAATCAGCTAGTGGTGAACCCGCAGTCAAAGCACAGTGAAGTTTTGTCCCCAGCTTCAGTTGATTACATTAAGGATATGCGGCTTTGTGTAATGCCACAACATAGCATTAGGGAAAAACAAAGTTTTCTGAAATTTGAGAAGATTTTTAGTTTGACATGAATAAATAAAATGCATCAACTGAATATTTGAAACGAAAAAGTAGTGAATGAGTTTATCATCTTCAGTATTTTGTCACATGTGTTCTAGAGTTTTTTTGATTTGTTTACAAGTAAAACATGGAAGCCTTACTTAATTCTAATACTGTTAAGTTGTTGGCAAGCCATTACGATCAGTTTAATAAAGCAATGGTTTACTGGGGCTCATGTTTCTTCAGTAATTCATACATAGCAAAGCTGCATACAATAGCGTGGGTGATATAGCCTTTTATGTTGAGCCTTTAAAGAATCAAACACAAACACTATAGGCTAGCTCATATTCTATAGAGCTCTAAACCACATTATAGCTTATTATAGCTATTCTCATTCATCAGCAAAACAAATATTAGTGGAAAATAAAACCATTTCAAAGCAAACAATTGATCCTCTTACTTAGGTTTGAACTGCAGCAATGTCTCGACACCGAATCAATCTAAATATGAGACCTGACTTAAGCTTTTCTCTGCTGAGTTTTGTGAAGTGTCATAATTGATCGTGATGCAAAGAATCTGTAACTGATGCAATCCAAATTCTGATAATAGTATTGCACTACCCTTCAAATGGTTTTTGAAGGATTGCTTTCTTATTTTCAATATCAACAATAATTAATTATTTAACTGACTAACAGTAATATATAAAATTGATACAAGATACAAGCTGCAGAAAATAACTGTAAAGTAAGCATTAGTTAATATAGAAGGAAAAGATTAACAATCCGCAGACAATCATCCGACTGACATCAGTTGACTATTAAATGCTGAGCCTGAGCGCACAAAACAAATTTATATCCAACATTTACATCATTACATAATAGGTTTGCATCAGTAGGTGGTGACTATGCATGTCAGCTGTACTCTTGGGTGTATTCGACCGTAACCATCTAGCTTTTAATCTTTATGTATAAGAGAGATATGTTTGTAGAATAATAGCACCGGCTGAAGAAGGAATAGTCGCACTGTGCAAATCTATTACACTATGCATGTCAAAAAACCCTCAGTGCTCCGGTTGTGTGTCTGATCCATTTGGGAAGTATTTTAATCATGTGACGAAAATGTGCCGGTTTATCGTCAACACTTTCTTAGCCTTTCCAAACAATCGCCCCTTACCAAATAGTTCATGTAAGACCATAACTGTACAAAAACTATAGTTGTTTGCTCAAAACTCCAGCAAAACTTTGTCTTGCCTTCAATAATTGTAGCATCAACTAGCTTCTGGTTCATATACTGCACGTCGTTGACTTTTCTCAATTCTAGTTGAGCAACGATGACTCACCAAATTATGTTATTCTAATGATTAGTCTCAAAAACAAAAGTATTTATCAGGCAGCCACTCCATATATTTTGCCCTGAGCCTTCGATTTACTTCTAATTGTCCTCATAAATACAAAAAAAGATTCCTATGAGTATTAGGCTTAAAATACAAACAGAATTGTTGGTTTTTTTTTTAATTGGTATCAGTAATATTCAACCTTTTAGCTTCACAGGAGGCATTGTTGTGAGGGAAATAAATAATGGAGTCACAAAAATTAAATAAATATCATCTAGTTAATTGACAACAGAACTGGAATAATTATGTTATATGATTGCTCACTTGGTTTTGCTGAAAAGCCATACAAAAACCTTTTGTCGACAGGCTCATTGCATGTCACCCATTATCAAAACTAATTATCAAGTCCATATTATTATGTATAACGCAGTACCGTTATTCTGAGTCTTTTTATTAAGAATCACATCTTTTTTCCAATTTTTAACAGATCTCTGGCCATGATGTAATTGAGATATCAAAGTGTGGATAGATGATACCTTCGGATTTTCTTCACATGTTTGTGACACGAAGGCTTATTATTTTCTTTTATCATGTATCTTTATTCCTTGTACATGCCTCAAGTGAAAGCTTATAATACAACAGAAATATGCCTAAAATCACAAAAAGAATAAAACAGCTATTTTGGTAATTAAGCAAACTATCAATTACCCATCACCACTATTCCATTGTGGCCACTTGATAGAAATTAGTTGAATCTGTAAATTAGATTTTGGCAACTGCAATGTTTTGATATTGATTCTACAAGACCTACATCTTACCTTTCTCAGCTGACTTTTGTTGATTATCTAAATCTCAGTCGATGAAAGAAACTGCTAGTATTGAATGTGAAAACTTGAAAAAAGATTTTTCTAATCTAAACTTTCAGTTACAGTGTTCTCTACTTATATTATTCATCTCTATATGTCGCTATGTTCTAACAAGGCTATGTCATGTTTATCTAGAGCGTTTGATTCACACTCAAACAATCAATACAACTACTTACTGTAAAAAAGGCTCAAGTTGGAATTGAGTTTTAAATATACTGGCAGAAGAAAGCTTCAAGTAGTCTACCAGTTTTTCAATTAGTTACGCCTTTCAATTTTACTTTTTCCTTTAACGGTTGACAAAAGAAGAATCGAATGAATATCTCACATCAAATTTAAACAAACAGACAAAGCTAGGTTGAAAAACATAAAAACAAAAACGCTTTACTTGAAAATCTAATAAATCAACCTAGTTATCTCTAGTATATAATCAGTGACGTTTTCTGAATAACGGACTAACGTTATGCAAGCAATCAGCCAGTTAGCTGTTACCAGTTATGCTGCAGAAAATTCTACTCAAACAAACAATCAGTTCCGCCATGACCATGTTGGCAGGTCTGAATTATTATTGTACTCATAATTGGTTATTAGGCTGCTATGTAAGAATTACATCTTTGAAGTCATTACAAAAAAGACAGTCAACATAATTATGGATCTGTTTTTGCTTTGCTAACATTTATTAATGTAGGCTATTTAAACTTAGTCAAGCATCAGTTGCAAACAAAACTTTTGTTTCAGCTTAGCATCTCCATTCTATTACTTTTCTATATACAAAGCTACTCTTTGAAGAATTTTTTAACACATGTTCAGAATCTCGTTATTGTGAGTTTTTCATAAATTAGATTTTGTTAACTCTACTTTCACCATTTTACAGTTGGCATTGTTAATACGAATTAAACTTTTCAGCTTTCCCTATAGTTATATTGGTCATCAATAGAATGTGAAGCTTGTTTAAGACAACAAGAATTGATCCGCTATATCAATTGAAGATGTGGTTGGTTGGCTAAAGGGGTTTGCAGTAATGGAACACTTCCCATCGCATCAATCAATCAAGCAACTGAACAGCAAAGAAATTTCAAGCAATTATGTCATTCTACTCCTGTTTTGTGTGGCTAAGCCTATTTTTTAATCAGTCAACAGTGGTAAAAGCTCATCACGGAATAGAGTGCAGTCATAAGACTCATAATACATTGTATAAAAATATGGCAGTGTCTAAATCCTTTCTGAATAGCTCAAAGAGAATATGCTAGTAGACTTACAAGGTGTTCATCGTTCATATTGTGTAGTTTACTTCATTTGTTATTTACTTTTAATGTTTATTTGAATGAATGCATAACAAACATGCTTCAAACAATCAAAGTTTGTTCTGCTTTTATTCGATTGGTTAACCGAAGCTGTCAAGAAGAGTATTCGCGACGTTTTCATCAAATGGAGTACAAAGAATTATAGGTGTTCTTTAATCAATACATAACTAATGGAATAGAGCATTGGGTTATTACATCATAGTTGTTCAACAAACTGTTCTATATTACCGGACAAATCATAAAGAAGATATGTAGCTACCAACTTTGCTAAACAATCAAGAAAACCAAAAAATATTTAATAGCTATGAAGTAAAATGTTTGTAAAGCTGCCCCTTTGATTTAGTGAATTTTGAACTGGTGTAAAAGTTTTGAACTACTTTTCAAAGATATAAAACATGCCTGTGAGAAAACAAGACTTCCTTGTCATAAGTTATTTAGTGTTCAGTTTTATTTACGACCTACAAACAATATAAACATGTGCTTTTTCATTCAGTGAGCTAGTTTTGTTCCCCATGAGTTTCTAGCAAAGTTTTAATATATCAATTAGATTTATTGCTGGTCTGATCATTTTAATTTGCAAATGTAAGGTGACCATTGGTCGCGAATATTCTGAAAGTCACTTGACAGAATGCCGTTTGAGCTCACATGCTTTACTCACAGTGACATATTTGGAAACTTCCTACTTACTCCTAATCTTTGTTTTAACCTTAAAAGTTAATCCACATTGTAGTTCATTTAGTAAAAAATGGTGTTTTCAATCAAATTTCATGTTCTTCCCCAGCATTTTATTTAACTTTAGCTACACCTTTATGGCTTGAATAAAATCAAGTTGTTAGATAATGACTCAGGTCAAAGCCCTATGGAGAACTGACATTAAAAACAAGCAAGAAATTATTTACATGTTTCCGTTAGATCAATGACTATGCAATAATATTACAGCTGTGAAACTTTGGTTAATAACGTTGTGAAAAGCAGACGTAGAAAATGGAGCCAATTAATAACTAATGAGAAGCAGATAACAAGATCACAACAAAACTTCAGTTTAAGTAGCAAAGTATAGCTCAGTGATATCCCAACAGCAAAGTAGTAAACAAACAACTTACTTGGGTAGTTCACTCGGTTAGTTGCTGAATTTTTTTAACAAAACCAGATGCATATTTGTGTCATATTAATTATGATATAGAAATATCATTAACCCTCTCAGGTTGAAAAAACAAATTAATATATAACACATACCATTGACTTTTGTGCTCACAGAAATAGGTCGGTGTTTTCACTACTTTTAGAGACAAAACTCCAGTTACACAACTCCTATGCCGAATCGCAGTGAGTATTGAGTAGTAATAATGCTGCAGCTGAATTAACTTCTTGTTTGACTAAATCAGGTAACCAAGCTTGCACTAGTACAACAAAAGTTTGTATATAGTTACAGGGTTGCTAACAAATAGAGCATGTTATGCATTTAACTACCTAACAACAATATAAACATCAAACTTTTTGTAAGGCGTTACAAACCTTCCGTTGCAAAACCATTGACGCAGTTAGCTACTGTTGAACCCACATTCAAAGCACAGTAAATTTTAAACCTAAGCCACGTGTGATTACATTAAGCATATACGGCTTTATGTATTGTCAGAAAAGACATTTGTGAAAAATGAAGTTTCTGCATTTTGGGAATCTTTTTGATTTGATATGAAAAGATTTTTTTTATAAATCAATGATTGGAAAGAAAAAGTAGTGAATGAGTTTATCATCTTCAGTATTTCGTCACATTTGTTCTAGAGCTTTTTTGATTTGTTTACAAGTAAAACATGGAAGCCTTACTTAATTCTAATACTGTTAAGTTGTTGGCAAGCCATTACGATCAGTTTCATAAAGCAATGGTTTACTGGGGCTCATGTTTCTTCAGTAATTCATACATAGCAAAGCTGCATACAATAGCGTGGCTGATTTAGCCTTTTATGTTGAACTTTTTAAAGAATCAAACACAAACACAATAGGCTGGCTCATACTCTATAGAGCTCTAAACCACTAGAGCTTATTGTAGCTATTCTCATTCATCAGTAAAACAAATATTAGTGTAAAATAAAACCATTTCAAAGCAAACAATTGATCATCTAATTTAGGCTTGAACTGCAGCAATGTCCGTGCTAGATTGTTAGATATATATTCTACTAACAACATAAGCACACATTCTATACAAGAGGAACAAAAACAGAAAAAGTACAAAAGCATTACTGGAAGTAAAACGATAAAACTTGACAACATTGAGAGTTATCTTCTCCAATTCCTATTTAGACAAAAACTACACTGTGAAGGTGCATATACTTTATATACCTATATATATACTAAGCTTTTGAATGGTACAATTTTTTATGAGGTGTAGTGGGTTCCTTGAGAGCATTTCTGGGAAAACGATTGCAAACGTACACAGCTGTAGCAACTGCTTCAGCCCAGAATGAGTGGCAGTTCAGCACCAATGGCTCGAGCTAACTCACAAACAATTCTATTATAGCATTCTGCAACTCCATATTGCTCTGGACAGTACCTGGAAGTAACTTGATGATGTATACCCTCTGAGCGCAAATAATTTTCAAATTGTGCTGACATGTATTTTCCTCCACCATCGCTACCTAGTGTACTTGTGCTCTGGCCGATTTGAGTTTCAACTAAAGCCCTATAATCCCGAAATACACAAAATACATCACTTTTCTCATTCAGAAAACATGCATGTGCCATTCTACTAAAATCGTCAATGAAACTGACAAAATACCTACTATTACCTAAAAATACATTGTGCATCGGCCCACACACATCACTATGCACTCACTCAGGGAATCTCTTTGATTTAATAACACAAACTGGGTTGAAAGTTTACCGGGCCATCTTTCCTATTATACATGGTTCACATAAGCTTACACCAAACAGATTGACACCTGTTATGTTACTACTTATTTCCTGTTAAATGCGGTGAATGGTAGCATTATTGATGCAAGTGAGTCTTTGATGCCAAAGTACAAAGTAGCCTTGTGGTCAGAGGATTCTATGTCTAAGTAATACAGTTTGCCAACCAAGGTTGCCATAGCGCACAATTTCTTCTTCTCCTTCTTTTCCAACACTTGCTATGCCCAAATTGCACAACCGTATCTCTATTAGTGGCTGATCTTACAGAAAAAATATTTTTTTGAGGTCCGGAACAGGCAAAACATCATACATGTAAATATTTGTGTTTTGAACAACCTGATGACTTAGTCTAACAGATATATGAATGTTACCTGTCCCTATAGCATTAACCACACAACCATCAGCTAGTGTCCACAAACCGATCACGAAACATGACGTCACACGTCAAAAGCATTGATATAAATATTTGTAGCACCAAATATTCGGGAATTACTAAATTTTTAATAACTTGGGACCACAGGCTGCTAGAAACAAAATTTTAAAAGGGTTTAATAGGATACAATTTGCCAAACGAGATTAACCAATCACTGCACTTCTTACATATCTGTAGTTTTGGGAAAAATTGTCTGGAAATGACGTTGTAAACGTGACTTTTCCGAGTGCGCCACAGCATCTTATGATTTTAGTTAATGTTATATCACTAGCCTATTAGATTACCGACCTGTTGATATACTATTTGTTATAGATCATTTACATCTGGAGGTAGGAAAATAGATTTAATAATTTCCTTGCCAAATAAAAACGTAAGTAGTAATATATGAGCAGATCTCCCTACCAAGTGTTTTTTTGTGGATTACACCTCGGGGTTGAGGCAATGGGTTACGGCGTTGAATGAATTCGCCGAGTTTATATTGTATTTTATTTGAGGGGGACTTGAGTGGCATTTAAGTGGGGTTTGAGTTTTGATTATTTTTTTACTTAATTTGAACTTATATGGCATATAGATTTTGAATGTATGGCATTTAACTTTTGATAATTCTATACATAATTCTAACTCATATGGCATTTAAGTTTTGATAATTTTCTTACATAATTCGAGCTCATATGGTATCTTGAGAGAGAGGAGAGAGGGAAGAGGAGAGATGAGAGAGGAGAGAAAAGAGAGGAGAGAGAGAGGAGAGAGAGAGAGAAGAGAGAGGAGAGAGAGGAGAGAGATTTTTTAGTTTTCTATACATTCATGTATATATGGATAATTATGTACATATTTATGGATATATTTATATCTACATTGAATAATATGCATTTATTACATAATAAGTATATGGAATGTTATAAAATATGTTGGAAAATCACCCACGCCCATATTTATTTCAATTTATGTACATATCCATATCCATCCATGCACATGTCCATATTCATGTACATGTACGTATTCATGTCCATTTATACACATGTCCATATTCATGTCCATTTATGTACATGTCCATATTCATGTACATATTCATGTCCATTTATGTACATAGCTATGTTCATATTTATGCACATGTCCATGTCCAAATTCATGTCCATATTAACATTTTATAGCTATGTACATGTTCGCTTATGACTATATTCAATTCATGCTTTTTGTTGTTGTCATCATAATCTAAAATCAAAAGAAAACAGCGCAACTAGTAAATGATAATAAATATGTTGATGTTGATAATGATTAATTAAAGGAATCATGCCAGCGATTTTGTGTCACAAAAACAGTATATTAGAAAATTTTTCTTAGATACGGAACAGTTTATTGGGTAGTAGCGCTTCAAAAAAGAGCTACAAAAAACTAATCAGTACACAACTCAGTTTATTAGGTAGTAGCGCTTCAAGGAGGTACAAAGCACTGATTGCTGACAAACAACGAATTTTAATGCAGATTGGGAGAGGTAGCTTTTTTTAGACCCTATAATCATCCTGATTGCACAGGTTTTAATATCAATACAAAATGAATCTTCCGCCTTTAAAATATGATGGACGTTTTTTTGCTATACCGGAAGAGAAGTATCATAGTTTGATGGAAAATGTCAGTGGTGCTAAATCAACCGACCAAGACAAATTTGCGTCATCATTGTATGACAACCCGACAAAAAACAAAATGCTGAGAGATATTGAGAAAATCCAGAATATTTTGGTTGAAACGAATGAAATAGTAATGGGAATCAAAAACGAGTTGCTTGAGCGCAAAAAGACAAATGAAAATGTTCAAAGCACAAAAACCTATCGGAGTGATGTTGGAAAGATGAGGGGAGAGTACAAGCAACCATAGAGCTGGAGCTCTGCTAAAACACCAAAGCTCTCACCATCATCGTTTGATAGAAACACAATTGAGGATGATAGCAATAGAGATTCGAAGAGAATGATGCAACGATTAGAAGAGTTTAAAAAGAAAGTATCCAACATGACAGCTAGCAAAGACAATCAAGCGTTAGGTGTAAAAATATTGTATCGATTGAGAGACTCTGGGAAATACGATCTGGATACTGACAGGATAAAAATCAAGGGAAGATGGCTTAGCACTAAGCTATCAAAGAATTTGTTGCAAGATGTACTAACTGATAAAGACTCAATAAGATCAACAAAAGATAAGTACAGTAGATTTAAAAGTCTGCTCACCACTCACGGAATCACAACTGTCAGGAGATCCTCATGAAAAACTTATTTTAGCTACCTAGTTGTTAACTCAAACATCTTAGCAACAACTTATTAGCTCAAACATGACTTTGTTACACTATTTTTTTTGGTTGATGTCATTGTTGAAAAGTCTATGTTTATTGCTAATGCTTGCTAATACATTACTGCTTAATCCTTTATCCAACACCTACAATAATTCTTAGTAATCGTAGTGTAATGAGACTGAGTAATAATCTACACACACCTTGTTCACTCTGTATGCCATAGTACATGTTATTCCTTTAGTTATCTGCAATTACTTCTATTGGATCTGATCCAGATGTTTTATAGTCTTTACTGCTGCTGCGTTCTATCTCAAACAAGAGTCCAAAGTAGGCATCGTGTCTACAAAATACAAAAAATTGATTGTTACAATTGCTTCATTCATTTTCATTGATGTTGTAAAAAAATACACTAATTACATCAAAAAAGTCCTTTTTTCACCTAGAAAATGTATATATTCAGCATTTTGTTGTAAAGAAATACATTATTTACACCAAAAAAGTCCTTTTTTCACCTGGAAAATGTATATTTTCAGCATTTTTGTTGTAAAAAATACACTAATTTCACCAAAAAAGTCCTTTTTTCACTTGGAAAATGTATATATTCAGCATTTTGTTTAATTTATGCTAAGAATTAGTAAAACTCACCTATAGTGATATGATTGCCTTGAGTTATAGATTAGCTTCTTGAGCTCTTGTTCTGGACAGTTTTTTTCAGCATCATTGAAATATAATATATGTAGTTTGAGTCTTCATTGGTTTGGTATCATCTAAGCAGGAGAAAAAGTAATGTTGTGTAACATTGACTCTTCATTGGTTTGGTATCATCTTGTCTTCAAAATCCATGTAGTTTGAGTCTTCATTGCTTTGCCATCATCTAAGTAGGTGGTAGATCTTGAAAGAATTCCTGCTGTGTTGGAGAAGTATGCTGTCTTCAAAATCCATGTAGTCTGAGTCTTCATTGGTTTTGGATCATCTATGTAGGTGGTAGATCTTGAAAGGAATTCTTGCTGTGTTTTGGAAGTATGCTGTCTTCAAAATCCATGTAGTTTGAGTCTTCATTGGTTTGGTATCATCTAAGTAGGTGGTAGATCTTGAAAGGAATTCTTGCTGTGTTGGAGAAGTATGCTGTCTTCAAAATCCATGTAGTTTGAGTCTTCATTGGTGTGGTATCGTCTAAGTAGGTGGTAGATCTTGAAAGGAATTCTTGCTGTGTTGGAGAAGTATGCTGTCTTCAAAATCCATGTAGTTTGAGTCTTCATTGGCTTGGTATCATCTAAGTAGGTGGTAGATCTTGAAAGGAATTCTTTCTGCGTTGGATAAGTGTGCTGTCTTCAAAATCCATGTAGTTTGAGTCTTCATTGGTTTGGTATCATCTAAGTAGGTGGTAGATCTTAAAAGGAATTCTTGGTGTGTTGGAGAAGTGTACTGTCTTCAAAAATCCATGTAGTTTGAGTCTTCATTGGTTTGGTATCATCTAAGTAGGTGGTAGATCTTGAAAGGAATTCTTGCTGTGTTGGAGAAGTGTGCTGTCTTCAAAATTGCTGTGTTGGAGAAGTGTGCTGTATTCAAAATCCATGTAGTTTGAGTCTTCATTGGTTTGGGATCACCTAAGTAGATGGTAGATCTTGAAAAGACTTCTTGCTATTATGGAGAAGTGTGCTGTCTTCAAAATCCATGTAGTCTGAGTCTTCATTGGTTTGGCATCATCTAAGTAGGAGAGAAAGTCATGTTGTGTAGCATCTTTAAAGGGATTCTTGGTGTGTCGGAGAAGTGTGTCGTCTTCAAAATCCATGTGGTTTGAGTCTTCATTGGTTTGGTATCATCTAAGTAGGTGGTAGATCTTGAAAGGAATTCTTGCTGTGTTGGAGAAGTGTGCTGTCTTCAAAATCCATGTAGTTTGAGTCTTCATTGGTTTGGTATCATCTAAGTAGGTGGTAGATCTTGAAAGGAATTCTTGCTGTGTTGGAGAAGTGTGCTGTCTTCAAAATTGCTGTGTTGGAGAAGTGTGCTGTATTCAAAATCCATGTAGTTTGAGTCTTCATTGGTTTGGGATCACCTAAGTAGATGGTAGATCTTGAAAAGACTTCTTGCTATTATGGAGAAGTGTGCTGTCTTCAAAATCCATGTAGTCTGAGTCTTCATTGGTTTGGCATCATCTAAGTAGGAGAGAAAGTCATGTTGTGTAGCATCTTTAAAGGGATTCTTGGTGTGTCAGAGAAGTGTGTCGTCTTCAAAATCCATGTGGTTTGAGTCTTCATTGATTTGGTATCATCTAAGTAGGTAGTGGTGGTAGATCTTGAAAGGAATTCTTGCTGTGTTGAAGAAGTGTGCTGTCTTCAAAATCCATATAGTTTGAGTCTTCATTCGTTTGGTATCATATAAGTAAGAGAGAAAGTCATGTTGTGTTACATCTATCGGTGGTGTTGGTAGATCTTGACCAGATGTTTTATAGTCTTTGCACTGCTGCGTTTTGTCTCAAACAAGAGTACAAAGTAGACATCATGTCTACAAAATACAAAAAATTGATTGTTACAATTGATTCATTTATTTTTATTGGCTTTATCTACATAAAGTAGCCAAAAAAAAGTTTGTGTGAGTATGAAACTATCTAGTAGAGATAAATTTATATTTAGGTTCAACTAGCATTAAATAAGTACTTATTATTTTGGTAATAATAAATAATTAGAGTCAGTTACATTACTAGAGCTTGGGCAAACACACAATTTTGTTAATGTCAAAGTCTGTGATCTTACAAAGAAATAGCTTAGACATTATTAGCATAAAATTATCTAGTAAAGATAAATTACCTAGGAGTGAATTCTAGTTGAGGTTCGATTTTTTTTAAATATAAATAATTGAAACCACTTGGACAAACAGACAAACTTGTCAATGAAACAGCTTGCGTTCTTGCGAGCGAATAACTTAGACACTGTGCGTATAAAATTATCAAGTAAAGTTGAAATTATGTCTAGAGGCGAAAATGGAGGACAACTCCGTATCGCAACTAGTTGAGCTTTTCTACTAGCGTTAACTAATTGTTTATTATTTATTTTAAAAATAAATAATTACAGCTTTCTACTAGTGTTAAATAATTGTTGAATATTTTTTACCTTATCACCACTTAGAGCCAGTTGATTTAATTAACTAAAGACAAATAATTATTTTAGCATTTCTTACCTTGATGCTCTCCTAGTAGCTGTAGTAGATGATGCTTCTCCGCTTGTTGTTGAAGAACTGGATGCTTTCTGTGTGAAAACAGCGGCTCTTAAATAGCTAAAGTTGAACTGATTAAACCCTATGAATCAGCATTTTTTTCAATGCTTTAGCGGGAATAAAAACTGTTTTTTCGCGTGAATAAAAAACAATGTTTTCGCGGGAATAAATAATTTATTTTCACACGAATGGAAACCGTTGCTTTCGCGGGAATAAAAACTTTATTTTCACACGGATACAAACCAATGCTTTCGCGGGAATAAATAATTTATTTTCACGCGAATAGAAACCGTTGCTTTCGCGGGAATAAACATTTTATTTTCAGGCGAATACAAACCGTTGCTTTCGCGGGAATAATTAATTTATTTTCACGCGAATGGAAACCGTTCCTTTCGCGGGAATAAAAAGTTTATTTTCACGCAAATACAAACCAATGCTTTCGCGGGAATAAATACTTTATTTTCACACGAATAGAAACCGTTGCTTTTGCGGGAATAAATAATTTATTTTTACGCGAATAGAAACCGTTGCTTTCGCGGGAATAAATACTTTATTTTCACGCGGATACAAACCGTTGCGTTCGCGGGAATAAATAATTTATTTTCACGCAAATAGAAACCGTTGCTTTTGCGGGAATAAATAACTTGTTTTCACGCGAATAGAAACTGTTGCTTTCGCGGGAATAAATAAATTATTTTCACGCGAATAGAAACCGTTGCTTTCGCGGGAATAAATAATTTATTTTCACGCGAATGGAAACCATGCTTTCGCGGGAATAAACAGTTTTTATTCCCGCGAAAGCATTGGAAAAAATGCTGATTCATAGGGTTTAATCAGTGCAACTTTAGCTATTTACGAGCCACTGTTTTCACATAGAAAGCATCCAGTTCTTCAACAGCAAGCGGAGAAGCATCATCTGCTACAGCTACTAGGAGAGCATTAAGGTAAGAAATGCTAAAATAATTATTTGTCTTTAGTTAATTAAATCATCTGGCTCTAAGTGGTGATAAGGTAAAAAATATTCAATAATTATTTAACACTAGTAGAAAGCTCCAATTATTTATTTTTAAAATAAATAATAAACAATTATGTAACGCTAGTAGAAAAGCTCAACTAGTTGCGATACGGAGTTGTCCTCCATTTTTGCCTCTAGACATAATTTCAACTTTACTTGATAATTTTATACGCACAGTGTCTAAGTTATTCGCTCGCAAGAACGCAAGCTGTGTCATTGACAAATCTGTCTGTTTTTCCAAGCGGTTTTAATTATTTATATTTAAAAAAATTGAACCTCAACTAGAATTCACTCCTAGGTATTTTATCTTTACTAGATAATTTTATGCTAATAATATCTAAGCTATTTCTTTGTAAGATCACAGACTTTGACATTAACAAAATTGTGTGTTTGTCCGAGCACTAGTAAATGAACTGACTCTAATTATTTATTACTAACAAAATAATAAGTACTTATTTAATGCTAGTTGAACATAGATATAAATTTATCTCTACTAGATAGTTTCATACTCACACAAACTGTTTCTTCGCTACTTTATGTGTATGTAGACAAAGTCAATGAAAATAAATGAATCAATTGTAACAATCAATTTTTTTGTATTTTTTAGACACAATGCCTACTTTGGACTTTTGTTTGAGACAAAACGCAGTAGTAGCAAAGACTATAAAACATCTGGATAAGATCCAATTGAAGTAACTGCAGATAACTAAAGGAAAAACATGTGCTACAGCATACAGAGTGAACAAGGTGTGTGTGTAGATTATTACTCAGTTTCATTACACTACTATTACTAAGAATTATTGTAGGTGTTGGATAAAGGATTGAGCATTAATTTTAATAAATTCTAACCATTGTAAATAATACTTCAACTCAAATAAAATTAATGAAAATTGAATGGAATAAAAGAATATTTCACCAAATACCCCAGTATTCTTGTGAATATATACAAATAGATGAATATCTAGCTTCATCTATTTTTTTCATTTGAGTGCAATTATTTCCCCTCCTCTCTCCTCTTTTCCTCTCTCCTTTATCTCAAGATACCATATGAGTTCGAATTATGTAAAAAACTATCAATACTTAAATGCCATACATTCATAATGTTTTCTATTGTAGTTATTTCCCAAATACTGTAAATTTTAACCATCTAGAGGTCTAATTTGACGATTTTCCAAGATATTCTATAGTATTCAATATACTTATTGTGTAAATAACTAAAAGAAACATTTATGCTCAAGCCTCCTCTCTCTCCTCTCTCCTCTCTCCTCTACCAAATACTCCTCTCTCCTCTCTTGCAGTTATTTCCCAAATACTGTAAATTTTAACCGTCTAGAGAGCTAATTTGGTGATTTTCCAACATATTTTATAGCATTCAATATAGTTATTATGTCATAAATGTATATTATTCAATCTAGATATAAATATATCCATAAATATGTACATAATTATCCATATATACATGGTTGTATAAAAAACTAAAAAATCTCTCTCTCTCTCCTCTCTCTCTCCTCTCTTCTCTCTCCTCTGTACATAGCTATAAAATGTTAATATGGACATGAATTTGGACATGCACATATACATAAATATGAACATAGGTATGTACATAAATGGACATGAATATGGAAATTCACATAAATGGACATGAATATGGACATTCACATAAATGGACATGAATATGGACATGAATATGGACATGTACGCATTCATATCAATTTATGCAAATGTGCATGAATATGGACATGTGCGTATTTACTGACTCTAGCTATATTATATAGGAAGATTTTCCCTACTTATTATGTAATAAATGTATATAATCATACAATGATTCATTTTTGATCAATATATTTATTTAATGTAGATATATCTCCTCTCTCCTCTCTCCTCTCTCTATGTAGATATAAATTTACCCATAAATATGTACATAATTAACCATATATACATGAATGTATAGAAAACTAAAAAAATCTCTCTCCTCTCTCTCTCCTCTCTCTCTTTCTCTCAAGATACCGTATGTATGTATGTATGTATGTATGTATGTATGTATGCATTGGTTGTCATTACAAGTTGTAGTGTTTTGTATTACTTAGTATTTACTGACTCTAGCTATGTTATATAGGAAGATTTTCCCTACTTATTATGTAATCAATGTATATAATCATATAATGTTTCATTTTTGATCAATATATTTATTCAATGTAGATAAAACTCCTCTCTCCTCTCTCCTCTCTCTCTTCTCTCTCCTCTCTCAAGATGCCATATGAGTTCAAATTATGTAAAAAAATTATCAAAACTTAAATGCCATACATTCAAAATCTAGCTGCCATATGAGTTCAAATTAAGCAAAAAAATAATCAAAACTCAAATGCCACTTAAATGCCACTCAAATGCCTCTCAAATGAAATACAATATAAACTTGGCAAGTTCATTCAACGCCGTAGCCCATTGCCTCAACCCCGAGATCTGATCCACAAAAAAACACTTGGTAGGGAGATCTGCTCATATATTACTACTAACGTAATTTTTGTTAATATATATTATCATGAAGCAATTAATAACTAACCGCAAATTAATTACGCTCGCTTGGTCTTGCGTCACGGATTTCACTCTAATGTATCAATAATGAGGCGTAAAACTAACCGCAGTGCGAACATGAAACAAAGTAATTTTGGTGCTGAGAGGGTCATTTTTAAAACTCATTTTCTCAGTAACTATCAATGAGAGACAAAAAAGTTTACTACTATTGTGACTGCAAGATATGATTCTACGCCATGATATGTTTTTTAACGTCTGAAGGCTGATTTGAAAAATACACTTGTATTGGCTACATCAGCAGTAGTGATTTTCTCTGGTTGTTAAAAAATTGTATATGATTAAAACTTACTTTTAACAGATGCCATGTGTTGAGAGACACCACTATCTATCAGCCAATCAAGAGCAGAAACATTGATTTCTCCTACATGTAAGGCAGAATCTTCACTATAGCTTTCAGTTGTGTTGGCCTCAGCAGTATACGTGGCATTATGACTTCCACTCCCTCTGCCTCGGTCACGACCTCGAAAGTTGCCTCTATTGTGCCACTTCTAGGTTGACCTTGGCATTGTCTAGCCAGATGATATGGATAATCACAGTTATCACATATCATTATGAAACTATCTCAGTTAGCATGAAGTGCAGTGTCAGAACTAGCTGTTGTTCAGGCACATGAGACACCGTTAGCCGGCACTTTCTACCCCTTCTGTTTTTGTTTCTCATTTAACAAAGTATTTTGCATAAAGTCAATAGTTAAGTTGTCTGGTTTCTGCGCTACAAGAGATGTGACCACTATGGAATAGTTCTCTGGTAGGCTGCCTAGGAGAGTGACTACTTGATCCTCCTCACTTACAGGAGCCTTGATTGCCGCAAGTTTACTTACAACTTCCTCCATTTGTTTTAAATGATTCTCTTTGGATGAGTTTTTTCCATGACTGTACGGAAGTGTTGTTTTTTCAGATAGATGTGATTGGCTAGACTGGTCCTTTCAAAATATGCCTGCAGTTTTTCCCGAGAAGGTTTTTGAGTTTCACATTTTGTTACGAAATATATTAATTCATCGTTAACATATAATACAATAAGGCTCAAGGCTTTCTGAGACTTAGTAGCAGCATTAGCTGTGGTAGCTGGTTCAGCAGTACTGCCATCACAATATCCATAGAGTCCCTTAGCAGTGAGAAAATGTTTAGCCTTAAGTTTCCAGATAGAGTAGTTTGTTGGTGTCAGTTAATCAATTACCAGTTTCTCATCCATCTTAGCTAATAAACCTATGCACTGCAGAGTTTCCCTAGGCCCATAACCTGTTAGATTTGTTAGATTTATATTCTACTAACCACATCAGCACACCTTCTATACAAGAGGAGAAAAGCGCAGATGAAGTACAAAAGCATTATTTGAAGTAAAACATTAAAATTTGACAACATTGGGAGTTGTAATTGATAACAAAAACTACAATAACCAACAGTCTTGACACTGAATTGATCTAGATACGAGACCTTATTCAATCTTTTGTCTGCTGATTGTTGCAAAGTTTCATAATCATTCACTTTGCAAAGAACCTGTTACGGATGCTATCCACAACTTAATAACATAAGTTTTGAAAGAATACTAGGTCAGTTCCAATATCGTTTGGCCGATATTGAAGAGGAATGAGCCAAGCCTGTCTCAAGCTCACTTTTTTATCAGAATGAGTCTCATAGCTAATCTTTGGAAGCATATATCTATGCAGCAAGTGGAGTAAGTAGACGGTCATACAAGAATGGCCGTTTTCTTGAATATAACTCTGGAATGCCAGGTCTGCCTTGTCTACATGGTGCAGAGCAAGGGTAGCAAAACTGATCAGTTTGAGAAAACGGTAGTTCACCACTGCCACCAATGAAGTGGATTTTTGGATCTCTTCAGCCATTAAAATCATACTGGCTCCCGCCATACTCCCATTTGCTGACACAATCAAGTCCGTAGCTGCCAATGTCTTTCTACCATCAATTACTTCTCTCCAGGAGGCAAGCGTGTGCTGAACCAAGTAACATCGATGACATCGAGTCTACAGTGACAGATTAAACTCTGCTCCACAGTTAGAAAAGAGCCCTCGGCTCAGATCCATTACTCAGAACTTCCGAGTAAATGGCATATATTTTATTTGAAAATGTTGATATAGGTATATCGCTAGCAAAACAAACAGCACAAGCAGAAGAGTGAAGGCAAAAATGTAGCCTTTTATAGATTGGAGCACAGGATATAGTCGGTATTAATGCCCACACCTAATAAAACACAAGTATGACAAAATAGAACCAATAAACATACAAGTTATAAATACTGTGGGAGATTTGCATGGTGAGTAAGTGGTGTCAGCCCACCCCCCCCCAACCCCCCCCCCCCCCCTCTATCCACCCCCCTTACACCCCTGGTGCCTTTGGCATGAGTTACTACCCCACCAGAGCCCTCCCTCCCCCGTAGCTACTCAAATCCCCCTGAAAAGGGATACCGGCTACCCGGGTCGGTATCCCCCTGTACAAATGAATGAAGGCTACCCAGAACCTACCCCGAACCTACCCCGAACCTACTCCGAACCTACCCCGAACCTACCCCAAACCTACCTCAACCCGGGGTACAACCACAGTGATTACGAGAGCCTGTGCCTCCCTGAAGTGAATAGCCTTCGCAGAAAGGAGACCGGAGCCTTCCCTCTCTCAGGAGCACAGCCTAGGATGTTGCACGCCCTTATAAGGAATGGAAAGTTTGTGCTGACAGAAAAGAGGGGGAACTAGAGCCCAGCCCCAAGCTACCATGTGCTCTCTACTTGATTGGTTTACCTTGTTATTGTGTTTCGTATTGTGTTATGATTGGCATTTTACCTTGTATTGTATGTTATTATTTGTGGTGCCTTATAAGGTAACAAAACTGTTCCTTTTACTCTATATATAGAGCTGCTGTGCATTGACCAGGCAGTTGTTATAGTAGTAAGCACCCTTTTATTTGTGTAGCAATAAAGTATATTAATTGATGGAAACACTAGTAATACGTTTGGGTCGAGGACCCTGTGCAGTTGTTAGCGTCTGTTTGGGATAGACAATGAAGTGAGAGGAGAGAGAGAGAGAGGAGGAGAATCCGTTGTGCCAGTAATAGAGGACTCAAATATATCACAATACTAACTAATAGGACGTAACGCAGTAAGTTAAATAGACTTGGCGTCAAGAATTAGTAATCAGATTCATAGGATCATTAGTAAATCAAGAGCATTTGTACCTCCTGTGGTAGATTCTCCGTTTTTTTGTCAGGGGTCGAGGTAATGTGATATATTGTAAAATATTTCTGTACAGTGTTATTGAAATCTTTATTGACACTGTTGTGTGCAGCCCGTATGTTATAAAAAGTCATTTGACGTTGCTGAGTGTAGAACAAATGGTAGTGTTAGCTCTCAGTGCAAGGTAATAACTACAGTTATACAAGGTTATTGGTACGGTGCTATGATCCTTTAGTGTAGGAAGACAACAATCTAGACTAATAGCAGTAGCAATACGGTAATAACAGTTATTTGCTACGAGAGATCTGTTTTTATGCAGACAGATCCGGTTTAGACAAAGTACGCAAACCTATCTTCAGGAACACGTGTTATGAACAAACTTAGTGCTGTAGACAAAGCAATCACACTAATGAGACAGGTTTCAGGGTTAATAACAGTATATTATCAATGATATACAAAACCTTTCCAATTTACAAAGCGTATAATAAACTTGAAGTTAATTAGAATAATCCCTAATTCAGTCCAAAAAAATCCCAAAATACGCTACGTTATCTCCACCGCACAAAGTGCACTCTAAACCAACTCTACTAACTCTGGACTAGCTCTGAAGCACTAGGCAATCTGCCCTTCTATTTATAGGAAAACACCACAGTTCAAATTAGATAATAATGGTTAGTTAAAATTTCTACAGCAATGATTGGCTAAAGTACAAGCAGTTGCACTAGAAATAATATCTCAACAGTGGCAGGTAACAAACATATATGGAACAATGGCATAAGCTGACGCTCAGGACAAAAGCAAAATAATAAAGTTATTAACACTAATAATATAGTTCAACCATGGCATCTTTCAACTACTTTAGCTTGGTTCTCGTCAGCTACGGTCGTGCGTCCGTCATCTCTTCACATCAGGTAAGAACTTCGTCTTGACTCGTCATTTGTTGTTGCTAGGCATCCATCAGGTCATGGTCATCTTGTGATAATTAATGGCCCATTGTCAAGCGCATGGCTACTCTGTACAATTCCATCACACCAGACCCTTCAACTATATGATAGTAAATAATTCATAGAGTGGCCATAGGTAGACAAGAGGCCAGAGAGTATATACAGAGGATAAATGAAAGGATTCTATACAAGGGATGTATACATGGAGGTATACAAGAGAGTCTCGGAAGACTGTCGACTGCAGAACCCTGCAATCCGAGAAAGGTGCGCACAACCGTATGACAGTTGGTACAAGACCATGTGCACTGGTAAGAGAGAGAGGTACATGCGGGTTGGATGACCCATGGCACAAGTCCACATACAACTAAGAGAAACCACTATCTGCACAACTGGAAGAGGGAATGAGGAGAAAAAAGGTCGCCGAATGACGTGTTTACCATCCGTAGCGTATGGTGGGTCCGCATTTCTGCTTGGTGGTTGTGACGACGCAGGGGGTGGCTGACTCTCGACCTGCGTGGAGGGAGGATTTGCCTCTACTGGCGGGGAAGGGCATTCCCACTGTTGGCGTCTGCTTCTCTAGGTTTGATCGGTATTGAACATGCAAGGAGCAGTTGGTAGTGTATCAGACCTCAGTTTGTCTGGGGGCTCCAAATTCGGCATGCTCTTCCTAGGAGGAGAAGGCATCTCTACTCCAAAACAGGGTAGTTCTGGTAGGTGGAGTGCCGGTACGTGTACCGGGCGTGTTAGGCCGCCTTCTTGGCTTCACAGCTGGAGGTGCCTGTCCCCAGGGATCTATACTTGGATGGTATGGCTTGAGTCAACACTCAATTATCTACAGAACGTTGGCCATGCCGGCTGATGAGGTACGTATGGTTACTACATGCCTCTTCGATTTCATAAGGGCCAATGAACTTGGCCTGCAGCTTTAAGTTTTTGCTGCGAGGTGGTACGGGGTGATACAAGTCTTTTCTACTCCCCACAGAGTGCTGCGAGCTCTTTCATCAAGTGCGACTCAAACTGAGGGCCTTGTGCATGTGCTCGGGTACTCTTAGGTAGCAGAAGACTTGCTCGTCTAGGGCTGTAGCTTTGGGGAGGGCTAAAGCATCTTGCCATCTGGTGAAGTCGTCCATCACCACCAGTATCCAGACGTTGCCACGTTCCGTCTCACGAAACGGTCCCACTAAATTCACGGCCGATTTCTGCCATTGACGGCCAGCGTGCATCTGCTGGCGGCCGGGTGCTGACTTGGTGTCACCTCTTTTTGCTCTCTGACATACTTTGCAACTCCTGATCATACGACGCACATCTGCTGTCATACCTGGCCAATACAATGTGAGTTCGAGGCATTTCAGGGTCCGGTTTACTCCTTGGTGCGCGAGAGTATGAGTCTGCCAGCCCGTATTACCAGGGTGTCCTGCTGGACAGACCACAAGCCAACGAGGATGGCAGTTAGGGGATACTTCCAACTCCAACACGCCATCCGCTTGAAGTGTCATAACTTTGATGCAATTGTTCAACCTCCTCAGTTCTGGGCTGCCACGCTCCAATGGCTCTTTAGTGAAGGGGCCCTGTGTAAACACTGCCTCGTAGATGACAGCTACAGCGTGGTTGCCTTCACTCTGAGCCTGGACAAGGTCGACATCCGGCTGGATTGGCTAAACTGCAAGGGGGAAAGCCTGAGGGGCAGAGAGGGTGGTTTATTAGGGGAAGGGTGGGCGAGTCTCACACCGAGTCAGTGCAAAAGTAAGGGGGAGCTGAGCCTGAGGGGTAGTACTCAGCTGCTGTTAGATTTGTGCCTTGGAGGGCCAACCATCTCTTTCCTGAATGCGTCCACACTGCCTGCACTCCTAGGGGCGCCTACAACTCAGACCCTCTGCGCTGCTGTTTCTGGAGCTGATTTTATGTTCAATGGTATACTTGAACTCAGAGAGCGACTCGAGTCACCTAGTCACCTAGTCACCTGGCTAGTTGGTTCCCCCTGGCACCACAGCCACAGCAGAGAAGCATGATCTGTCAGAAGATGAAAATGCTGGCAATAGAGGTTAGGGCAGAAGTGCTTTGACTGCCTTCACTATCGCCAATAGCTCTCTCCAAGTCACACAGTAGTTATGCTCCTGTGGACTAAGCGTCTTGCTGCAATAGACAATTACTCGCTCATTACCTTGCTGTACCTGCAGGAGGAGTGAAGATCAGAATTGATAAATTTGAGCTTCATCTTCGCAAAGTTAGGGTGAATCCTACAATACAAAACTCTCAACTCAGTTTGGCATTGGAAGGTCACAACTACATTTATCCAAATGATCGAAAATGGATAAAGCTTTATGGAATTCGCGCGGGTGTTGCACAGATCGACATCACTTTGGAACAAAACAAACCGAAACCCAAACAAATTTATTAAGGTTTGATTAATTATAACGCTTTGAACGGACGTTTTGCCATGAATCCGTATAGGATGCGACATGTCAATGTCGATAGTATTGTATTGAGAGTTGGTGATTGTCCAATCGGAAGGAGATTGAGCCGGATTATGCTAAAGGGGTTTTTGGAAGAGAATATCATCAGTTCCTACACGCTACCGGAACTTTGCTCGATGATGATAGTCTTGGTATTACGAAAGAACGATACCTTAATGGCACTATACTTTGCGGATTTGATTTGATCGGTGATTTTCTTAAAGAAGGATTTCACTCTATGAAAAATGTCACAACGAGCGTGGAAATTCGCTTCAGCAGTAAAACGACTGATGGTTTATCCCTGGTAGCCTACTGTGTAAAAGATGATGTTTTGGAGATTGATAGCATTCTTCAATTAGCTATTGCGGGAGACGCAGTGCTTTAAACAGAAAGCTAGAGATGAATACCATTCAGATTCATTCGATCTTATCTTCAGACGATTTATGTCGAAGTGTAGGGATTCACGTTGGAGCTAGAGATCAGTTTTGGAAGCAAATTTGCAATTATCCAACAGGATGTTTCGTATTCAACACCCATTATTCTCACCAAACTGGAGAGCATTGGTTGGCTGTGTATGCTAATCATTCAGAGGTGGATTTTTTCGACTCATTTGGACGTTCTGTTTCCTTCTACCCAGATGTAAATGAAATACAAAGTATTCACAGAGGATTTGAAACAATACAAAGTAATGAAACACAACTACAAAATTTTTTGTCAGCTGTATGTAGCGATTATTGTGTATACTTTTGTTTACTGAGAAGTAAAGGTTGGAGTATAGATGAAATTGTTAGAGGCTTACGAGATATATTGGATAGTTAGATGAGAGATCACTCAATACAAAGATTTATCATACAGACTTATACTAACCTCAAGTTCATACAAGACAAGACAGCAGAAGGAATAGCTGGAGTACAAATACAAGGAACTAATTTGCTAGGTAAATTGTTAAAATAAATTATTATAATTGAATTTTATTTGTTATAACAAATAAAACACGCTGAATAAAATATAACTTATGTCAGTATCTGTGCTAAATACTACAAAACCTACAAAAACTACTTTTTCGTGATGTTCAAAGTTAATGTTGAGGAGTTCATCTCCTGCAAGACGCAAATAAGATCCTCTCATTTTCTTCCTCAGGGAGCACTCTTTAGTTAGATCTAAAATACATAGTAACTAATGACTCTATCATACATAGTTATGTGAATTAATTTAAAAAAATACTTTGGATCCTACAGTAAATAGAAACAAAACTTACCATCATCGAAAGCGAGATACCTCCCTTGTGCTATCGATTAGGGTTCCAATGTGCTGTTTCGGACAATCCTCTTTTTCATTCTCCTCAAAGTAGAAGAGGAAGTTGTGTTGTACCAAAGTATCAAACAGTTCGGAGGCTTGGAAAGCTTGGAGGGCCGAGAGTAGAATGACATCGTAGAAAATTGTACTGTCCCCAGTTTGTGTTTGTCCTTTTGAATACTATAACACTGCTTTCTTACCGATACCAAAGCTGAAGGTATTTGAGCAGGAATGTTGATATATCCAATCAGTAGCTCTCCATTTACCATACATCTGTAGTTAGCCACTAGACTATCAGCAGTCTTGTTCCAATGAGTATCACATTTTCTTAGCATTCCGGTATTCTCAAAAGCTATAACACTTCCTGATGGAAAATCGTGTAGTGAGCAACGTTGAAATAAGCCTGTATTTGTCTCATACTCTTGCCTGATAATAAGTTGAATGGATCGTTGACTTTTAGATTACATCCATAACAATCAGCAGATCGAAAAATTGCATCTCCTGTCTTTCCTTCTCCCATATAGATTGAAACAATTGGGCGTGTTTGCTTAGCTTTATTAACGAGCAGTCCTATCTCGGTTGAAACATCACTGTTGACTCGAGTTCTCTTTTTATCCTTTTGATAGTTGTAAATGATGGCACACTTTGATTCATCACGAAATTCAATGGATAGCACCTCCATAACTGTTGGTATTGGCAGATCTCGGATTTCCATGGATTCTTCGAGTTTTTCTAGACAATCTGGAGAGAGAGAGTTTAACAACCCGGCGCTCTTGTAGGCAAGGGTGGTTAGTTCATTACTTCTGGCATCTTGAAAGGGTGTTCTGGTGTGACGAAAAAGTGTATCGTCTCCAACATCCATCAAAACTTGTTTTTTCTAGTTCGAGACATCTTCGATATCATCTTTTGTCAAATCAATGAAAGTTTGTTTCATCATAGGTGTTCTTTTTGAAGACAGCTTGTTAGCTGGAGATTTGACTGGTGTAAAATCTTGTTGGGATTCCGGTTCATCAATCACCAAATCAATTTTCTGGCATACGGAAGATAGGGGAGGATGGCGACGAAAGGGTTTGCTGCGATTCCGCTTCTACATTCATCGATTGAGTATTCATTCTGAAAAAAAAACAAATTTTGTTTAGTTCTTTGTAACTAATTTTAAAGATAGGTAGGACATAAACCTTCAGCTAGTTGTGTTAGCTAGCAGAAAATAATTACTTTTTATTCTTACCTTTATTAAGAGGGAGAGCTCCTAGTAGTTGCAATGGAAGGTGTAGTAGATGTTGCTTCTTTGCTCACTGTTGTTGAACTGGATGCTTTCTGTCTGAAACCCTCACCTCTTAAATAGGTAAACATGCACCGATTTACACGAATTGAGTTCAATGAAAAGAGGTTAAAGCTTTTGTATATGTTATCAAGAGGTTTTCTCGTGAACAAGACAAAAAAAACGTCATTTGGTTTCGCTGGAATAAAATAATTATTTTCACGCGAATAAAACATGAAAAACAATCCAATTTCTCATGCGAATAACAGTAAATAAAAGTCTCTTTTTTCACGCAAATGAAACAATTTTTCACGCGGATCAAAAAAATTATTTTTATGCTGAAAAACAGGTTTTCAAGGAAAAAAAACAATGTTTTCGTGGGAAAAAATAATTATTTTCACGGGAATAAGACATGAGAAATAAACAAATCTTTCCCGCGAATTTTATTTCACGCGAAGAAAAATGGAAGTCTCCGCGGGAAATAAAAAAGTTTTTCAGGCGAAGAAAACCAATGCTTTCGCGAGAATAAAATAATTATTTTCACGCGGATAAAACATCAAAAATAACCCAAATTTTCCTACAAATAATGATGAATAAGAGTATTTTTTTCACCCGAAGAGAAATGAAAGTCTCTGCATATAATAAACAATTTTTTTCACGCGAAGAAAAATAATGCTTTTGCGGGAATTAAATAATTATTTTCACGCGAGTAAAACATGAAAATTAAACCAAATTTTCCCACGAATAATGATGAATAGTTGTCTTTTATTTCAAGCAAAAAAAAAACAAAAATCTCCGCGTGAAATAAAAAAATTGTTTCACGCAAAGAAAACCAAAGCTTTTGCGGGAATAAAATAATTATTTTCACGCAGATAAAACATGAAAAATAAACCAGATTTTCCCGCGAATAATGATGATTGAAATTGTTTTCAAGCGAAGAAAAAAGAAAGTCTCTCCGTGAAATAAACAATTTTTTTACGCGAAGAAAACCAATGCTTTCGAGGGAATAAAATAATTATTCTCACGCGAATGGAACATGAAAAATTAACCAAATTTTCCCGCGAATAAAGCTGAGTAAAAGTCTTTTTTCACGCAAAGAAAAGTAAAAGTTTCCGCGTTAAATAAATCATGTTTTCATGCGGAGAAAAAACAATATCTTTGCGGGAATGAATAATATTTTTTCACGCGAATAACATTATTATGAGAGGATTTTCGCGTGAGTATTCTCAATGGTTGTAAGCTAAATGAGTAGGTGTGGCTTATAGTATTTAAGAACAGCTCCTCTCTCTGCATAGAAATCATTCTCTCCAGCAATAGCATTCTGAAGCATCAACTAGTACAGCATTTATAATACAGTTAACAGCAGATCTCTTGGTGATAAGGTAATAGTTAATAAAAACACTATTTAATAGAAGTTAAAAAAATAAAAAGTTTGTAATCATTTTACTTCAATGTTTAATCATTCTATAATAATGCATAACTTTTTCGTTTAGTTCATTATGGAATCAAAAGCAGTAAGAATGAACAACTTCCTCCCAGAGATCTAAATAAATACATCAGAGAAAATGTTATTGTTGAGGAAAAGGCTAGATGTCGACTTACATTACAAGCTATAGCGTTAGGTATGACGCAGCAGTTACTGACTCTAGCCTCGTTATATGGAGAGACGTCCCTTATACAATATCGACCATACACAACTCATAAATACATTGAAAATCCTGAAAAAATATTTCATCTCATGATTAAAAACAATTTTAAAGGGTTTTAAAAATGTCAAAAACCGTGAGTTTAACTGATTACTTGAAAAAAATTTAAAGAAAGTTGTGGGATAAAGCCTCGCTCAAAAATTAATCAAAATACATTGGAGTGATGAATTATTATACCATTTTAAATCAGATATATGTAGATATATACAAATAGCTCAAAATCTATCATCATCTATTTTTTCATTCGAAATGATGTTGGAACTTTTTCAAGTTTATAATATTTAATATATACAATACGCATTATAGAATAAATGTATACAATCGTACAACGTTTCTTTTTTATTCAATGTAGACATGAATATGAACATGAATATGTATATAGTTATGCATATGTACATGAGTGTTCAACATCTAGATGCCATAAAGTATTAACCCGCTGCTCTAACCAACGCCTTGAATCATTAAATAAATCCCGGGCATTCATCCCACAAAAACGCACTTGGTAGGGAGATCTGCTCATATATTACTACTAACATCACTAAAAGTTTTGCGAAAGCTTAGTTTTGTGGGAGATTTGCTTACACAAATTGGCCAGAACCACCGCCCTTTGCTCCATTTTTGATAGGTTTTTGGTTTGAAGTGTATGTAATACCGGGTTCTGCATTGGGTAAATTCTAAGCCCTGTGACACCCTGAAGATACAAACGTCATATCCTGATCCAGTATATTGACTTATTTTGATTGAGAGCACCAGAAAGGAGAGAATAAACACCTAAAGGACAGAATACCCTTTTAAAGGTTTAGCGGGGGAAATAAACTGAGTAAAAAGAACTCAATAGCATACCCAGCTTCCATCTGCCCCTGATTAGTACAAGCAAGAGTGGAACATGTGCCATTCGCCAATTGTGTGCTGATAATTTGATTGGATGCTACTGTTACTGCACATATTTATTGTGTTATTTCATTGCTGTTTTGTATGCATTGTGATACGTCATTGGCTCTTCTCTAATAATGAATTGAGATTTATTTTACTTTCCTACAGAAGGATGTGTTGAGCATGAGTAGGGGCAGAAGTCAATTCGATTGTGTATTGTAGTGGATTTCAAGAGTGGGGGGGGGGGGGAAATGCCACCAACAAAACCTCTTTCCAGCAGAAGTTATTTATCAATCAATTCAACAGAAGAGTATCTCCAACTCCACAACTGCAACATAGCCCATGCCTAAGACCCATTACTAAATGGTTCATAGTAACAATAATTATATTATTTTATAGCGCACAGTTCAAAATAATAGTGACAATGTACCTTGCTAACTTGGTACACTCACAAGTAGTATATTGATACAAAGTGTGATCAGTACAAGTATAACCCTAGCTATTATAGATAAAAAACAGGAACTTAATTATCCTAATTATAGAGTTGACCAATAACATATAAGTAAAACAGAAGTTCACAAATTAGCAAACAGATTAAAAATATCAAGCAATTGGTTAGATTAAATAACGGTGAACGAACAAAGTGCCCGGGAGTAGGAGACAGAGCTTTAGTAGCAATACTGCTTCGTCATTGTCTGTATTGCACCATCACTTCCTCAGCTAGTTTCTTAGGCTTGTATAGCTTGAAGTTCAAGGCTTCCAGTAATTTTTATGGTAGTTATGTTGTGCATTTAGGCTTATATATATTCTGAGACTGTTCTGGGCTCTCGGGCAACATTGGCCAATCGGTTGTCTTCGCCAGCAAGGTTGCCTGCAGAACCGGCAGGGTTTATACCTGCATTTTGTAACGTTTTTGGCAGTGCCAGATTCTTGGAAGGCTTGACTAATAATTTGAGTTGTGAGGGAGACCTTAGCGCACACCTTGTGGTTATAAAAATCCAATGCAATGTCAAACCTCTTATATTGCTAAATAGATTGTTCTAATAAAGTATTTTATCCGTAAGTCCTGCAAATTTTATCTGAGTGGTGGACCCATTGCTAGCTATCTAGTGGATTTTAGGGACCGACGATTTAACCACCAGGTAGTTCTTACAAGCTAAACCTCTGTCTGTCGCCGCAACTAGACAGTCAGCCTCTCAAGACCTCTCCCCAGTGGTGACCCTATGCCGGGATGGTACTTAAAACAGTTGCAAATGAGTGAACTTTACTTTTACAAAAATGGTGAGCTTTTGACTAAAACATACATATTCGTTCTTTTGAGTAGTATAAATTTATTCGAGCCATAACAAATAGTGGCATCAATATAACAAAGCAAAAAGCTATGTATGAAATGCAAAGAATAGGTTTCATAGCTTTGCTTTTTTTAGGAAGATTTACAGGAAGCAACAGGAAGTACTTGGCCTTGTTGCACGTGCACTACAGCATTTCAATCACATACAAAAATGACACAATAGTGTAGCGGATTTTGGGGGCTGTAAACCCACTAAGGTCGGTAGCTTGCCGCAACCAGTTGTTATGTTTTACCTGCTACAACAGCAGGGTCGGTAGCATAACGAAGAGAAATTAGATAGAGTATCAACTCTACAACCAAAACGGAGCCCTCGGCTCAGACACATTACTCAGTGCTTTCGAGTAAGTAAGCATTTATTCCTCCAGAATAAGGCGAGTTAGTAAAAGGCACAACTTTAAACAATAACTGAACATAAATGGTACAGGCTCTGCCTTTTATAGGCATCTCACAGGAAGTAATCTTTGTCATAACCAATCGCAAGAGAATAATATACAATCAACCAATAGACAGTCTTATAATAATAGGTGGCAAATCAAATGGCTGGAATAAGTATGGTGCCATCAAAGGTAAGTGGGGTTATCAGGTAACTGTCCAATCAACGGCCCAAAGCACTTCCTGTCCCGCCTCTGCAGCCTTTGTATCGTCTCTTCATCCAGGTTAGGGGTGGTTATGTCCCAGATTCGTCCTCCTGAGTCTTTTAAGATACTTTGTGGTTCTCAGCCTATGCTGAGTCATTTCCTGTCGGCCCGGCAAGGTCGGTAATGTGTCATACAGGGTCGGCATTGCCCTATACAGGGTCGGTATTGTCCGATACAGGGTTGGTACTTAGCTTAGATGCAGGGTCGGTCAATTCGGTATGATTGACTGTGACCGTTTCACTGTCTAGCGATTAATATAGGGTGCTAGACTTTGTAATAGTAGTGTGCGCAGGAGTGTATGACATGAAAATCCACAACAATAGCACCAATGAATATAATAGGCACTAATCCTAGCCATTAAGATGAGAATATGTTAACTTAAGAGAACTGTTGCCAAGAAGTAAGGGGCAGAGCTAATTTTCCTCGGGCCAGTTTTAGCTGTTGGTTTCTTTTTCTTTGAGACTTAGGTGATTTTATAGCTTCTGTTTAAGAACTGTCAACATCTGAAGACGGTTGTAATGGATTTTGGGCTTGTTTCTACAAAAGTCCACTATTCTCGAGTGTTACGCCTCTCTCCATAGAGGACACTGTGCTGCCCGACAGCAAAAACTAAGTAAACATCGCGGAATTATTCGGCATAGGCAAACCCCAAGGCGCAAACAAATTACACAGAGTGTGGTTTGAATATTGGCCTTACTCCTCAATAACCAAAGTAATAGGGAGGCAATCCACTAGGTTGACAGACAAGACATGAGTGAATGAATGCAACCAGTATGCACAACTCCAGCCCTTCCATAGGTAGCTGGCAGGAATTAATTAGCATGAAATCAGGTAAGGGTAAAGGCACAGGAAGTAACTAAATCAATGAGATTACATATATAAATAACAAAAAAATCATGCAATGAATAAAGGTCAAATGTAATGGGCGCCAAGTTTCTAAAGGCGGCGTCCTTTCTCCTATTGTTCAATCAGAGACTCCTCAGGGCTCCAAGGCTATATCCAGCTTGTGATCTTTTTGTCTGGTAATCCGAAGAATGGTGTTTTCTGTTGCTGTCCTACATTGAGTTCCTAAGAATATTGAGGATTATCTTCTATAGCAGCCATCTTGTGCCGGCCCGTATAGCTATCACTGGTCAGTAAGAGGTCAATAACGGCCCTCCATACTTCGTCGCTGGCACAGTATAACTTTTCACCTGTACAGCAGTCTACCGAAGACTGTGAGTGGAAGTTTAGCGCAGAAATCTGAAGGGGGAAAGAGTAAACAACCAGTTCAATATGAGCCTCCACCAAAGTCTACCACATGCCTCTCTCCATTAAAGACATACCCTCTCTTTAATAACAAACTATCAAAATCAATATATGTGGGGGTATCTCCATACCTAGGTTCAGTATATTTGGCAATATATATGTGTACAGGTAAGTAATTAGGATTATATACATAAATATACACAGAGTCCGATGTCTCTTTAAAGAGAGCACCTCTCAGGTTGGTAGCCTGCTGGCACAGTCATTCCACTTCCGTGGTGGCAGGTCGCGCTTCTGTTTTACTACCTCCGTATGCTCGTTGGGCAGCCTTTGACTGATCATCAACCTCCTCAGCTCCTAACTGCTGCTCCAATGTAGTGACACGTGCCTCTATCAAAGCAGCTAGTCTGTCACTTTGGTGGAGGAAAGTATGTAATGGTCTAGGCACAGTCATTTCTTTTTTTGGCTTTGTCATGGCAACCTTTGGCTCTGGCAATAGCACAGATGTAGTACTGGGTGGGTTAGCAGCCCATCTGGGTATGTTGTACCCCATCAGAGGCGGTGTCTGATTGTCCCTACTTGCTGACTTCTTCTTTTGAGTGCTGTTGGATACTGCCGACCCCAGCCTCTTCTTAACTTGTGTAATTGTAGGAGTTGTCTCTCCTTGGTGGGTTGGTTGGTACTTCCTGAACTTTGAAGGGTTTTTTGCAGCCCATGATCTGGCAAAACCTCATGTGACTAAGGCGGTTGACAGTGTAAATGATTCCTGTCTTCTGGTGGTGAATGTCATCTCCTGGAGCGTCGAATTTGCACTGGTGAGAATATACCGCCGCATTGTAGCTTTCGCTAGCATATTTGCAGCAACAGTAATGTCTCAGATAACGTTGGAGGGTGTGCACACCCTCAGCTGCCCAATATTTCTGGCCTTGTGGCTGCACTTGGTACAAGTGTGGTCCCTGGCCGCTAGCAGTAGGTGTTCCACCCTTTCCCAGGAATCTGCCGTAATCCACCGCAGCATCCGCCATCTGGTAGGATTTCGGCGACCCTCCTTCCAGAATGTAGTTGACTCGTCGTCTACCATGGGTGAGACTGGAGCAGGTGTTTTTACCTCCTCTGCCTCTTTTGCTGGACCTTCCGCAACTCAAACTCACCTTCTCTCACAGTACTATGCGGATGTCAGCTACAGCCGAACTCGGGGTGTAGGGCACCGTGCTGTGAGACACTAAGGCTGAAGAGGTCATGGGACCTTCAACCTTAACAGCCAGGAAGAAGCCGTCTGCCGGTTTAAAAGGGTGACAATCACCTCTTGCGCTCTCAACTCAGTGAAAGGTTACCCTGGGCCTGTACAAAGGTGCTCCAGGCTGGTGAGGAGTCATCCCGGGTAGCAACAAGTGGCATACACTTAATTTCCCCCCTTTTCACATCTACCACCCTGACAAGGGATTCAGTAGGCTTAAGTTTGAGCATAGCATGTTATCTATTAGAACCAATGCCAGTTAAACTTTAAGGTGCAGATTCAGCAACAAAGCTTGGTGGGCTGCCACTCCGTAAAGCCAACATATCTGTGGCGAGCAGTTTTCAAATAACCACTTTGAAAAAGCAACATTAAGATGCTCATCATATTCTTTCTTTATAGCTTCTTCAGCTTTCTCTTTCACTGCAGGCTCCTTGGTTAGTTCCGTAGTAGGCATGGGTTGCAGTTCTGATCAAAGGCTGGCTGGATAAGCCTCTGATTCCAACAGTAGATTCTCCTCTTCCTCTACCTCCAGGCAGTTAATGGCTGTCACACTTTCAATTGTTGTTTCCTTGCTGTTTCGAGTGGTTATGAATGGATTTTCTGTGCTGCAAAAAATACTTATATTCCTGAATCACCCTTTCTACGTCCACAGGAAGCACGGGAAGTGCTAAAAGACTAGGAGTTTTTTGGCAATTTTTTGTAACTTTTTCCTCGGACCTGATGTTGCAAATTTGCTAAATGGAGCTTCTGGGGGTTCTTCTGAAAGCAATCACGGCATGGTAGGCCCCTTCCGTGTGGGTTTTTGATCATCTTTCTTCCTTTCCTCTTCTCTCCATTAGATAAGTTGTGGGAACCCCCATCTGGGCACAGTTGAAGGCTCGCATGGCATGTCTCTGCACTGTGCTTGCTGGCTATCTCTGTATACTTTTTCTTAGGGTTTGGATGGCTGAAGGGTGGCTGTCTCTCTCCAGCAGCAGGGGTCACTTCTCTTCGCTGTAGGGGCTTAGCCAGTGGGGCAAAAAACATTGTTTTGGTCCTAGCATCAAAATTTTTGGTTCTATTCGAGTTAAATCTTCTGCTACACGCCTGTGGTGTGGCATTCTCCACCGCCTGGTGGGTTTCATAGACAGTTATTCTTACTGTAGGTATCTGTGTATGGACTTACTCCGGTATGATGGGGTAGGTCTCTATTGGCTCTACACGCACCAGTTTGATGCTATGTTGAAGCTCTTGACCATGCTTGCCTGTGCATCAAAGTTCATGCCCATCTATGATGACCTTGGAGCCTGGGAACCTCAGGGCACACCTGTGTACATTATGGAAAGGCATGCCAATAACGATGCCTCAGTCAATATTGCTAATCATGAAGTTTACGTTTGTTCTAAACCCACCTAGTTGCAAGTTGACTCGCACTGTGCCAGAGAAGGGGATCTTAGATCCGTCAGCCATCAGACAGTGTGACTTGCTATGTTGCCGTTCTTCACTGACTGCAGCAGCTGACAATGTGTGTGTCTGTACAGCAGACTGGTGGTACAACCGGTATCAACTAACAAAGCAGCTGGCCTACCAGCATACCTTCCGGCCCAAAAGTAACTAGCCTGGTATGGTTGTTCCAGCTGAGGATTTGCTGTCTGTGCTTTTTTGCGGAGTTTTTCGCTCGTTACTGGAGTAACAGGACGAGAAGGTGGTGTGGAGGTGTCCAGCTGGCCCGACTACAGCGGGCTTCGGCCGTTTCCCACCTGTCTGGGGTGTCTGAGATCCGAACTATTTGTTGGTTTCAAGAGCAGGTACCTACAATGTGACTTAGCTGATCACAGCCCCAGTAGCATGGCATTGGCGCTGTGGCCATCAGCAGAGGGGGATCAATTTGTCTGGTCGCCACTAGTGACTGTATCTCTCCAGCTAAAGTCTTCAAGCCGTCCATAATAGCTTTCATAGTATCCAGGTTGGTAAGTGTAGGGGCGATGTAACTCTACTGCACAGGGGGTTGTGGTAGAGACATGCTGAGACGGACTCCTGGCGGCAGTTTCTTTCCGGCACTCTTCTTCTTCATCAGTTTCCTCTCCTACCATACGCCCAATGAGCCTGGCGCTTTTCAAAAGTTGTTTTGATCTGTAGATTTCCCGTTGCTAGCTTGGACTGCATCAGCCAAGTCGGTGGGCTGCATTGCCAACATATTTCTTTGCAGATGGGCATTCCCAACTGTGGTACTGACCGCATCTAGCATCGACCACTACATGGGTCTGTACGGGAGGTCAGCATAAGCAATGAGTACTAGACACTCTATCTCACTAGCCTGTTCCTGATGCGGCTTATTGTGCTGTCTGAGCAGGTTGGTGAGTTGAGACATAGCTTCCCTTGGCAACAGACCAAAAGGTGTTCGTAGGGCAGCAACGATACCTGCAGATGCGAAGGGTTTCCACAGTCTAATGCTCTACGCCGTAGTGCATGGCCGTGTTCTTTGGCCATTAATTAATGTCTACCACTTTCATGAATCTGTTGATGAAATATTCAACATTGCCTTCACTCTCAAACTTTTGCATTGCCTTGGATGGGTCTCATGATGGCTTGCAATGCTTCTGTCAATCTATCTATGGCTGTGTTCTCTGGGTTGATAGCGGGTGCTCTACCGCCTTGGGTGCTCTCTGGTTGGCCATTCTCTGCAGATAGAGGAGCAACTCAACTTTGATCTAAGAAGTGGTCAGTTAAGCTGGATCCGGGCTGGGATCAATGATTCCAGTGGCTCTAGCAGCTCTAGAGGCCAATATAGTGGATACCCTGACAGTATTAGACTCTCCGTAGCTTGTCACAACTGTTACAAAACCTTAGTGTACTGCTGCAGGGCGGAGCAAGCTTTACGGGCCTGTAGACAGTAGCATAAGGACACTGTATAGGGATGCAGTGCAAAGATCGGTGTTACCAGCTGAGCAACACTCCAAGCTGAAGTAACCTTTGGTAGTTGAGCCTGTATAGCGGATACACGACTCTCTCACTCACTATCTCTCTCTCTTGTACAGTTCCGGTATCCCTACTACAGGCGGAGCGAACCTTGACGAGCTTGTAAAGAACACGGTAAGCGCTTGTGCTGGACTGCTGCAATTGGAGCAAGCTCTATGGTTGATACAGACAGCCTTTATATATTGATATACTGTGCCAGGACAACTGCTACAGAGCAAAGCGAACTCAACGGGCTCGCAGAAAATCCCGAAGTATACTGTGTCAATAATCTTAACGATTTACACCAATTAGATCAATTCCTCAATGGCCTGCAGTGCATTCGCTACTATAGATGGTAGCCTGAAAGAACGCAGTCTGGGAAGGTGCCGTTTATCCCATCGCTGCCACCAATGTAATGGACTTTGGGTTTGTTTCTACGAAAGTTCACTATTCTCGGGTGTTATGCCTCTCTCACTAGAGGACACTGTGCTGCCCTACAGCAAATACTATGTATACACTGCCGGATTATTCGGCATAGGCAAAGCCCAAGGCTCAAACAAATTACACAGAGCGTGGTTTGAATATTGGCCTTATTCCTCAATAACCAAAGTGATAGGGCGGCAAGACATGAGTGAATGAGTGCAACAAGTATGTACAATTCCAGCTCTCTTATAGGTAGCTAACAGGAATTAATTAGCAAAAAATCATATAAGAGTAAAGTAACAAGAAGTTATTAGATCAATGAGATTACATATAAAAATAACAGACATCTTATGCAATGAATAGTGGTTAGATGTGATGGGCGCCAAGTGGCGAAAGGCAGAGTCCTATCTCCAGGAGTGCAATCAGAGACTCTGCAGGGCTCCCAGGCTATATCCAGCTTGTGATCTTTGCGCCTGGTAATCCGGTGAAAGGTAATTCCTGTTCCTGTTTTAGAGTGAATTCCCAGGGAACTTTGAAGATTCTCCTCTATAGCGGCCATCTTGTGCTGGCCCGATATAACCATCTGGGTCAGTAAGAAGTCAATACCAGCCCTGCCGGGGTCAATACTGGCCCTGCATGCTGCGCTGCGGGCACAGTATAACTTCTCACCTGTACGGCAGTCTACCAAAGGTTGTTAGTGGAAGCTTAGCCCACAAAACTCAAAGGGTCAAGTGTAAAAAACCAGTTTACTTTGAGCCTCCACCAAAATCTACCACAAGGTTCAGTCAGTACAGGGGTTGTGAGTTTCCCTAGGCTTCTCAGTTTATGGTAGCCATTTTGGTACTGGCTCGGTAGAGACACCCAGAACCGGTACAGTAATGATACTGGGCCGGCATAGTTAAATCATAGCTCAATTGCCTAGGAGAGCCAATAGGCTGAGTACAATTATTACAATCTTGTTAAACGGCTTTAAGGAGGCATGCCTTTTGACTGCAGGCAATCAGGAGACCTTGTTAAGTAGTGATCACTTGCGGTGACTGGCAAAATCCATCAGAGTTGGTAACATGAGTATTGGGGGTAGACTCGGGTGTGAATGGTAGTGAGGCATGCACAAGGGGCTCACATGGAGAGACAACCATTGTCTCCGTAGAAAGGAAGCAAATCTACTTCTGTATTGATAGGTACTACCAGTATGATAATATCTTGTTTTGGAAGTGGGCTTAAATTATCGTTTGCACTTTGAGGTTCTTAAAAGCTGCACGTTTTTACCAAGTCATAAACATTAAACTCAGCAATCTCTATGTAGCAAACGTGCAAGTCTTGGGTGTTTATAAATGAAAATTACGTATTTGTCCCTGAAATGATATTGTCACATGGAGTTTTGATAAAGTTTTAAACTTCTATTTTTCATTTTAAAAATTCTTTTCATAGATTTGTACTTTCAAAGTCATCATTTTGCAATAAATTTTGGTCTGTTTTCCATGAAATACCACTAGTTTCCAATATTCTACCTCTCTCCAGACGGGACACTGTGCCAGTATGACTGTAACAACTAGTGATCGGTTTTCTGCCAAATCAGTTGGCAAACACAAAGCACATGGCTCAAACAAACTGAACAGAATGTCTGCTTGATAATTGGGTTTTTTTGTCACAAATACCAAGTCTAGGGTGGCAATCATCTAAGGCGGTTGGCAAGACATGAATGATTGCACTGAGTATGGGAAGCATTGACCTTTATATAAACAGGGTGACAAGAAGTAATTACGACACATTGACAGTAAGTTATTGAGCCAATAAGACAAAATATAAAACAAATCAACAAATCACGCAATGCGAAATGGTTAAAAGTGAATAGTGTCAGGTGCCTACGAAGAGTAGCCATTTCCCCATTGTGCGATTAAAGGTTCCCAGGCAATCTTGAAGCCATACCTAGCCTTTGGCTGATGCCCCAGTTATCTAAGGATGGGTAACTCTGGCTCAAGGGGTGGTGAAAGATTCTAGACTAGTTTAGAGTTGCTTCTCTCATGTGTACACCTTGTGCCAGCCAATTATCTGTAGACAGCTCAGCAAAGAGTCAGTGCTGGCCCAGCAAGGGTCAATACCACGTCTGCAAACTGTGTCACCGTCACAGCAGGTTGTTATACAGGCGCACCACCTTGTATAGGGCTACGGGTAGCACTGTAGTTCATGCATGGATCATCTTTCCGTGGTAGGTGTGAGTAGTAATATATGAGCAGATCTCCTACCAAGTGTTTTTTTTTTGTGGATTTGACTCCGGGTGAATGCAATGGGTTACGGCATTGAATGGATTTACCGAGTTAATATTACCTCAAAAAAGTCCTTTTTTTCAGCTGGAAAATGTATATATTCAGCATTTTGTTGTAAAAAATACACTAATTGCACCAAAAAAAAGGACTTTTTTTTACCTGGAAAATGTATATATTCAGCATTTTGTTGTAAAAAATACACTAATTCCACCAAAAAAGTCCTTTTTTCACCTGGAAAATGTATATATTCAACATTTTGTTGTAAAAAATACACTAATTTCACCAAAAAAGTCCTTTTTTCACCTGGAAAATGTATATATTCAGCATATTGTTTAATTTAAGGTAAGAATTAGTAAAACTCACCTATAGTGATATGATTGCCTTAAGTTATATATTAGCTTCTTGAGCTCTTGTTCCGGACAGTTTTAGTTTTCAGCATCATCCAAGTAGAATCCATGTAGTTTGAGTCTTCATTGGTTTGGTATCATCTAAGCAGGAGAGAAAGTTATGTTGTGAAGCATCTATCATTGGTGTTGGTAGATCTTGAATTGATGCTGGTTGTTGGTGTTTTTTGAAAGTGGTTCTTGGTGTGTTGGAAAAGTGTGCTGTCTTCAAAATCCATATGGTTTGAGTCTTCAGGCTTGATATCATTTAAATAGGAGAGAAGTTCGTGTTGTGTTACATCTATCATCAGGGCCGTAGCCAGGATTTATTATCAGAGGAAGCAATCACTCGCACAAGGCCGGGGGTCCAGGGGGCCGCCAAGGCCCCTGGCGGGTCCGGGGTAGCGCCCCGGCCGCCAAAGCATTTTTACAGGTTTTACCTCAAAAAGACAAAAAATCAAAGCATCTGCAAGAGGTTATATTATGAAAATTTTTTGAGTGATTTGAAACATCTATGAGCCAAGTTCATATGAATACATGGCATGATGTATATACATATGATATATTTGTATGCCCACACAGATGAGACAATTTTCTGGCGTTGTTGTTTTACTACACACCAATAAATGAAGTTAAACTGAGAGAGGAAAAAGCTGTCGAGCCTCATATTACATAGGTAGTTCAAGATCGAATGCTCTATTCTGCAGTCATGAACCTGTTGCAATTAATTTGTTCCATCTTTCACACCAATAAAAAGAACTTGCAATGATGGTCATGCTAGACAAAGTGGAATGAGCTTTGATTGGCAATACCAGTAGCAATAAGTTCTTGTTAGTAAGTATGTTTGTGAGCAATGTCTGCTAGTATAATTATCTCTTTCTTCCTTGCTGATAGCTATTTATCACAGGTGATAGTACCCCATAGCGAGTGCCAGGATGTATGTAAGTTTACTACTTAGCATTTGCTAAGTGTCCCATAAAAATGAAGTTTCTCCCTAAATTTTGTGTTGATGGTAGTGGTAGTTGCAGTGATAATCAGAACTATAATAATCGTTTAGTTACCAGTGGTAACAAATTTATTGCTATTATTAATGAAAATAACAAAATGGCAGGAAAATAATAAATAATGAAAACGTCAAATAACTCAAGCAAAGAAGGGTAGTAGTAATTAATATGATTGTAAGATGCAGGTATATGTAAACAGTGCAAAATTTCTCCTACTACCACTAATCAAGTATAAAAGAATGAATAGAGTAGCTTATCAAGTTTTATGTTGCTGTAAACTAATTATTATTGATCATAATGATGATTATCATCATTTTTTTCATAAATATTATAATATAATATCAATATTATTGTTAGCTGTGAAAAATAATAATCGCAGCCATATAAAATTCTTATTATTTACATTATTATTAATTATAGTAATAGATATATAAAATGGAGCTGCTCAGTGAATTAAATAGGTTAACAACTTTATCTCAGAGTCATTATAATAACAGTTCAATAAATAGTATCATTAATTTTTTGTAATTTTATGTTAATGTTATATTATTTTTACACATTAAATAATATATTATTTTTTATGATAAGTAAGTCATATAAATAGATATATATAACTAATAACGACGATAGTAGTTGGTGTTAATGTTATTTATTATCATCATTATAATAAAAATAATAGCACTAACAATAATAATTATTATTATTAGAACAATAATTATAATTATTATTGGTAATTGTTATTAATAAAATAATATTCAATGATAATAAATAATAATTAGGTATACAAAATAATGATTCAAAAAACTAAAAGGAAATATTTAACTAAGTAACTATTTGTTGTAATATCGATAAATAAAACTAAAAGAAAAATGTAAAAACTAGTGAAAAAATTATATTAAAGGAATTAGATGAAAATCTAGATTTTTATTTTCTTGAGTTCATATAATAATAATAATAATAATAATAATAATAATAATAATAATAATAATAATAATAATAATAATAATAATAATAATAATAATAATAATAATAATAATAATAATAATAATAATAATAATAATAATAATAATAATAATAATAATAATAATAATAATAATAATAATAATAATAATAATAATAATAATAATAATAATAATAATAATAATAATAATAATAATAATAATAATAATAATAATAATAATAATAATAATAATAATAATAATAATAATAATAATAATAATAATAATAATAATAATAATAATAATAATAATAATAATAATAATAATAATAATAATAATAATAATAATAATAATAATAATAATAATAATAATAATAATAATAATAATAATAATAATAATAATAATAATAATAATAATAATAATAATAATAATAATAATAATAATAATAATAATAATAATAATAATAATAATAATAATAATAATAATAATAATAATAATAATAATAATAATAATAATAATAATAATAATAATAATAATAATAATAATAATAATAATAATAATAATAATAATAATAATAATAATAATAATAATAATAATAATAATAATAATAATAATAATAATAATAATAATAATAATAATAATAATAATAATAATAATAATAATAATAATAATAATAATAATAATAATAATAATAATAATAATAATAATAATAATAATAATAATAATAATAATAATAATAATAATAATAATAATAATAATAATAATAATAATAATAATAATAATAATAATAATAATAATAATAATAATAATAATAATAATAATAATAATAATAATAATAATAATAATAATAATAATAATAATAATAATAATAATAATAATAATAATAATAATAATAATAATAATAATAATAATAATAATAATAATAATAATAATAATAATAATAATAATAATAATAATAATAATAATAATAATAATAATAATAATAATAATAATAATAATAATAATAATAATAATAATAATAATAATAATAATAATAATAATAATAATAATAATAATAATAATAATAATAATAATAATAATAATAATAATAATAATAATAATAATAATAATAATAATAATAATAATAATAATAATAATAATAATAATAATAATAATAATAATAATAATAATAATAATAATAATAATAATAATAATAGAATAGCCAGAATAGCGCCAGTAGTGAATACATCACTAATACCGGCTTGGTGCCCGGCGCTTCACTGGACCATGAACCCCTCTGGTGCAAGGGTTAGGTTCTTGTGAGAACCAGCAGCTAAGGAAGAGAATCCTGACAGAAAATCAACCACTCATACAATTATGATGAATTCACAAAGAAACAGAAACCACTACGGCGTGGAGCGGACCAGCCAGTCTGGCCAACTCTTGCCCGGCAGTTCTCCTGTGGGAAACCAGGCAGGGATCGGTCGTCAATCTGCTACTGGAACCCGTAATACTGTAGAAACCAGAAAGTGTTGGAGTCGGCAAGACAACATCAACGCAATGGAGTGCTATTTTCTCAGCCAACCAGAGAAACGGGGATATATGAAGAGAATGCATCAGATCTGGAAAGAGAGAAGGCTGTTTAGCATCACCGATCAGAGGATAGCAGACCAGATCAGAGTGATCAACCGAAATGGACTTATGTCAACGCTGGAGATAGAAGAGGTAAAGAGAAGAGTTATGAATGAACCACCAACAACTGAGACAGAAGAACATCCTAATGAGAATGTGAACAACATGGCAGAAGCGGAAGAGGAAGAGAGGCAAGCAACACCAGAACAGAGAGAAAGAGTGCAGACAGAACATGAAAAAGAAATAATAGAGAAACTAAAAGAGATAATGACAAACATCGAAACAATGAGGACAATACCAAAAGCGAAAAAGATACCGAAGGCAAAGATCAGAAAAGAAACAGCAGAAATCAATCATGTCATTGGCTTTGTGGACACCACGGACATTACACAGACAAACAATCTCATCCTGGCTGGAGCACAACTGGTATTTCAGAGACTGAATGCTAGCAGACAGGCGAAAGGAACATCACAGACTGAAAGGGAACCACCTTGGAAGCAAAGATTAGAGAAACAAGTTGTAAGTATAAGAAAAGACTTGGGAACAATGATAAACATCAAAGAAGGGCGCCAACAACCTACAAGATCAATATCATATAAATACAGACTGAAAAGAAAAGGAGTTGAGACCGTGATAGAAGAACTGAAACAACGATTGAAAAGCACAGCGGCAAAGATCAAAAGATACAGTGACAGGGTGAATCAGTATCATGAAAATCATCTGTTTGAAACTGATCAGAAGAGATTCTACCAAAAGCTGAAGGGCGAAGATCGGAATGAGGTGCCAGCTCCTGAACCGGAAGCCGCAATAGAATTCTGGAGTGGAATATGGGGAAGAGAGCATGAGCACAACAGACAAGCTGGATGGATAAAAGAGACTAAAATGGAGATGCGAAGTGTGAACCAACAAGAAGACATGGAAATTAGCGCAGTGAGTTTGAAGAAAGTCCTGGGGAAGTTAGCACCATGGAAAGCAGCTGGACCAGACGGGGTACAAGGTTACTGGGTAAAGAATTTCACTAGCCTACACGATAGAATAGTGACTCACCTCAGTGATGTTGTGAGACAAGGGAAACCACCTAAGTGGATGACTACAGGACGCACAGTGTTGATACCCAAGGATCCGAGGAAAGGCAACATACCATCAAACTACAGACCGATAACGTGCTTACCTATCATGTATAAAGCGCTCACTGCAATGATCTCGGAAAGTATATACAGACACCTGGAGGAGAAAAATTTAATACCATGGGAACAGAAGGGCTGTGGAAGAAGAAGCCGAGGAACTAAAGACCAACTGATTATAGATAAGTATATAATGAAAGACAGTAAGAACCGAAAAACAAACCTGATGATGGCGTGGATAGATTACAAAAAAGCATACGACATGGTGCCACACAGCTGGATTACATCCGTACTTGAGATTGTGAAAGTGGCGGAAAACACAATGAAATTCATCAAAGGCAGCATGGAAATGTGGAACACAATTCTTGAAAGTGAATGTAAAGAACTAGGAAAAGTGCATATCAAGAGGGGCATCTTCCAGGGGGATAGTTTGTCACCACTGTTGTTTGTGCTAGCCATGATACCACTGACATATGTATTGAGGAAGATGAAACCATCATACACAACAAAAGAAAAGAACAGCGTAAACCACCTCCTATATATGGACGATCTGAAGTTGTATGGGAAATCAGAAAATGACATAACATCACTAATCAATACTGTAAGAATTTATAGCAATGACATTGGAATGGAGTTTGGACTAGATAAATGTGCCACCATCATACTAAAGAGAGGGAGACTAGCTAGAGGAACTGATATACAAATGCCTGAAGAAGATGCAATACACCAGATGGAAGATAATGAAGAATATAAATATTTGGGAATATTAGAAGCAGATGATATCAAACATAAGAAAATGAAAGACAAGATATTCAAGGAATACTCAGATAGAGTGAAAAGGGTTCTGAAGTCGAAGTTGAATGCAGGAAATTTGTTCCAAGCTATAAACACTTGGGCTGTTTCTTTGTACAGATATGGAGCAGGAGTTGTAGAGTGGACAAAAGATGAACTGAAACAGATTGACAGGAGGACACGGAAATTGATTGCAATGCATCGTGGGATGCACCCGAGATCAGATGTAGACAGACTCTATGTTGAAAGGGGAAAGGGAGGAAGAGGCCTCATGAGCATTGAGGACACAGTGAAGTATGAAAGCCACAGTCTGAAGAAATATACAGAAGAAAGTCAAGTGGAAGAGATACGTAATGCAGGAAGAGTGATAAGATCAGACGAGGAAGACATGACAAAATCAGGATATAGAGACAAGCAGAAAACAACACGTATAGACGAATGGGTTGAGAAACCGATGAATGGACAATACATCAGACAAACGAAAGAACACACGGCAGTAGAAACGTGGAAATGGATGACACGAGGGAGCTTGAAAAGAGAAACGGAGAGCTTAATTGTCGCCGCTCAAGATCAGGCACTGAGGACGAATTACAGGAAGGCCAGGATAGAAAAGAGTTCGGATGACGCAAAGTGCAGACTGTGTAAGAACCGGGATGAGACGATAAGTCACTTAGTCAGTGAGTGCCCTAAAATCGCACAAACAGAATACAAACACCGACATGACAAAGTAGCTGCAGCTGTGCATTGGAGCATATGCAAAAAGCACGGTTTACCACACACAGAGAAATGGTATGATCATAGAGCCGAGCCAGTTATGGAAAACGAGAAAGTAAAACTGCTATGGGACTTTAACGTTCAGACAGATAAAGTGATAGAAGCGCGAAGACCGGACCTCATATTAGAAAATAAAGAGACCAGCGAATGTCAGATTATAGATATAGCAATACCTGGGGACACGAGAGTGATAAAGAAAGAAGAGGAGAAAATTGATAAGTATAAAGATCTAGCATTTGAGATTGGACGACTGTGGAAAGTGAAACCTAAGGTGATACCGATAGTGATAGGAGCACTTGGGACAATATCCAGCCGTTTGATATCTTACATGGCTGAGATTGGAGTACAGCTATCATTTGAAACAATTCAAAAGACTGCCCTGTTGGGTACGGCCCAGATTCTACGAAAGGCTCTACAGTAAAACAGAATAGTGATAACCCTCTGGCCCTTAGCTAGGGCCCGGGCTCACTTTACACCAACCGTCAGGTTGTGAAATTTACTTCCCGAATAATAATAATAATAATAATAATTAACATCAATTGATTATTATTATTTATTTTTTACTAGTTCTCATTTAAAAAAACCAACACCCTTGCACTGTACCCTGAACTCTGTGCAGTGGGAAGCGGGAACCATAACTAAAAGTAAAATGCAGCAGACAACAGTAGTCATCCAGAAAAATACCTTGAAAACATATTTGGCAAAAATAATATTGCAGTAATAATCACTCAGGAAATGGTATGTTGTAGTTTGAGACTCTAATGTTTGATTGGGTTTTGATGATAAGCAACGTGATTACAGTAACAGTATTAGAACTAGTGCTACGTGCGTGCGTGCAACAACGGTAATCCCTGTGGAAATACCAAGTACTGCTAAAAGCATGAATTTTTTGGGAAAATCCGTTTTCCAAGTTGGAAATTCCCATTTTTGCCTAAACTTTCAGACGAGGCAAGAGCCTCGTCTTGCCGGCTCTTGCCTCAATGTGGCTACGGCCCTGATCATTGGTGTTGGTAGATCTTGAATTGATGCCGGTTGTTGGTTTTTTTAAAAGGGGTTCTTGGTATGTCGGAGAAGTATGCTGTCATCAAAATTCATGTGGTTTGAGTCTTCATTGGTTTGGTATCATTTACAGTTGGAATAGTTGTAAATAGTCTTTTGGAAGTTGGTAGATCTTGATCTGTTGATGTTTTTTACAGCTTTTTCACTGGTGTGAGGTCATAGTATTTAGCAGCGGAGAGATGGTGTTGAGGATGAAGGAACTCAGGTTGTGGATGTTGATAGCTTGAAAGGATTCTTGATGTGTCTGAAAAAAGTGTCGTCTTCAAAATACATCACAAATTTTATTTTGCAGTTCAAGTCTTCATCATATTGTCTTCGGTCTTTCATATCAGCAGTATGCTGTTTCATCACTTGAGATGTTAGAGTTCAGTTTGGTTGGGTTTTGCATACTTTGATTGTAGATGGGAGATGAAGGTAGAGGAATAAATTCCCGGATCTCTGACTTTTCAATCACCGATTGACTTTTGCCATCTTAACTATCCAATCTAAAAAGACAAACAAATATATTTTGAAAAATGTGAGCTATTTATTATTATTTAATCATAATACAAAGAAGATAACATTTTTATCAATATCCAAAGACAGGGTTTGTAACACAAACGGATTTGGTTGTAGGAGGCTATTTTCTCCATAGTGCAAGTAGGTGAATTTTTCAACTAGTGGTAAATACATATTTATTATTATTTTATTATTTAGATCACAAGACTTGAACAAAATTCAATAAACTAACAATGAAAACCAAATGAAATCACAATAATATTAACAATAATAACAATAAGAAGAATAATAATAATAATCATCAGTAAAAATTACTTTTCATAGTAAATACAATGAATAAATAATAACTGGTTCATGCTGATAATGAAGTAAAACAATACAATAATGAAAGTTTTAATCATTTTTTGGTTTTAAAGTTCAAAATCAACCGGTCGTTCAAGATGTCATTTAAGGCTAACCTATTTTTCTCTCGGACCTCCGACAATTCTGTCAATCAATGCCAAAAGACTGCGATCTTGAGCGGAAACAGGATAGGTTTTATGAGCATGAAATTATTTAGGAGAGATACTTCTATGGTCAGGCCATATCGTAATAGGAGGATAACTCCAGAATGCAACTAGTTGAGTTTTTCAACTAGTGTTAAATAATTATTTATTATTTCTCACCTTAATACAGAAAATCTCCTAGTAGTTGTAGTAGATGTTGATCCTTCAGTCACTGTTGTTGAAGTGGATGCTTTCTGTGTAAAAGTGATGCTTCTTATATGGCTATGTTGTACTATGTTGTACTATGTTGTACTAGGTTGTGCTAGGTTGTACTAGGTACTGATTGACACGAGTTGATTCCAATGAAAAGCCTTTATAATATATAAGCTGGTCTTTACGCAGAAAACTCACGCGGAAACTAAAAAAAATAAAAAACATTCTTTGCGGGAGTTTTCCGTCTTATATGTTATAAAGGCTCTACGCAAAAAACGTGAAACGTGAAAACCGAAACTAAAAACAAAATTCTTCGCGGGAGTTTTCCTTCTAATAAGCCATAAAGGTTTTACGCGGAAAACTCACGCGAAAAGTGAAACCGTCAAAATATTCTCTTCACGGGAGTTTTCCTTCTATATACTTTAAAGGCTTTACACGGAAAATTCACGCGAAAACAGAAAATAGAAGACAATTCTTTCGCGGGAGTTTTCCTTCTTGTGTAAAGGCTTTATGCAGAAAGCTCACGCAAATTTTTTTACCGTAAGTTTTCCACGTAAGGCCTTTATAGTACATAGAAGGAAAACTCCCGCGAAGAAGTTTTTTTTTTTGTTTTCGCGTGAGTTTTTGCATAAAGCCGTTATAACACATAAGACGGGAAACTCCCGCGAAGAATGTTTTTTATTTTTTTTAGTTTTCGCGTGAGTTTTCTGTGTAAAGACCTGCTTATATATTATAAAGGCTTTTCATTAGAATCAACTCGTGTCAATCGGTACCGAGTACCTAGTACAACTTAGTACAACCTAGCTATATAAGAAGCACCGCTTTTACACAGAAAGCATCCACTTCAACAACAGTGACTGAAGGATCAATATCTACTACAACTACTAGGAGACTTTCTGTATTAAGGTAAGAAATAATAAATAATTATTTAACACTAGTTGAAGAACTCAACTAGTTGCACTATGGAGTTATCCTCCTATTACGATATGGAGTCGTTCTTTTGACCATAAAATTATCTCTCCTAGATAATTTTATGCTCATAGAACCTATCCTGTTTCCGTTCAACATCGCAGTCTTTTGACATAGATTGACAGAATTGCCGTAGGTCCGAGAGAAAAAAATAGGCTTGCATATTAAATGATGCCTTGAACTACAGGTTGTTTTTGAACTTTACAACCAAAAAATGATTAAAACTTTCAATATTGTATTATTTTACTTCATTATCTATGGTGGCTCCTTAGTCCTTCGAGATCGACTTCAACTCGAAAACGTTTTTGCAATTTCACGGTTTCGTTTTTGAAATTAATTAACGGAAATTTGGGGAAGTACAGTCAAATTAGTAGGATTTTTGGGCTATTTTGCCAAACCGGCCGTTAGTTGTTTAGGAAAGCTGGTTATTTCACTGTAATTCTTAAAATATGCTGTTGATTGAAAGCGAAAACGTTTTGCGTAGTTGAAAACGAAACCGTGATAAAAGTTTCAATTATTTCGAGTTCAAATCGAAAACGAGGCTGAAGATAAAAAAGAAAAGCGAAAGAACGGATTTTTGCGGCGTTGGCGCCTAAGAGAATTCATACGGTAATGAATTATGATTGGGGTAAGTTTCTTGGAGCTGCTCCGCAGAAAACCTTCGGTATCCGGTTAGGTAAGCATTTATCAAATAAGGTATTTTGATATTCTTTTCCAAATTTGTTGTTCGTACATTCATGCATATGGTGATATAAATATGCTTAAAATATTAGGTTAATGTAATTAAAATGTAATTAAATGTAATTAAAATATTAGATTGATGTTGTTTTTATGGATTATATTGTTGATACATAACCTAATACTTCATCATCATTATTATTATTCATGATCCCTTTTTCATGAATTTCAGTTATTATTACTATTAATTATAAAATTATTATTATTTATAATTATTTAGTATTATGTATATAATCAATTTTTTATAGTAATAATAATAAATAATTTAATAATAATAAAAACAATGATAATAATTAATAAGGTAATACGAAGAAGTATTATTATTGTTATCGATAATAATATAATAATAATAATTTGCATTTTTTTATCATCGATCATCATCCTCATGGAAATAAATAATAATTAATAGCAAATAATAGTATTAATTAATGAACATTGTATAGTAAGTAGTAAAGAAATAATATTAATCATAAATAATAATTATTAATAATAATAATTAATAGCAGTTGTTGTTCATAATATATTGTAATTTATAGTAGTTATTCTAATACTGGTGGTTGTCGTCATGTAGTTTTGCAGCTCTTAACTTCTCAATTTCCTATTGCATATGTTCATTATATCCGTCAGAATACTAAACTTGTATAGTGATTACTTTAAATGCACTAATTCTGATATGAAACTTATTGGAAATTGTGGCAAAATACCTAAAAGAACTATCTATACTTTTTATTATGAAAACAAATCATTATATTTTCAAGTCATATCACCTGTGTTTAGTTTTTTCTAGTGTGTGTGAACGCTACTACAGCTAAGGAAAGTAATTAAGCAATTAGAAATGAAATGGTGTATATGCGTGTAATTTTAAACCATCTGCAGTCTTCTATTAGTCAGCCTCCTGCAGATGGAACGAGAAAAGAAACGTTTGAAAAGATGCATATGTCTTAGAAAATATGCCAATATTATACATTCGCATTCCACTACCAGATTATAGATAATGGAATTTGGAACGAACGTAGACAGGAATGAACGTCGACAGGGATGAATGGAGACATAGCTGGAATGAACGTAGACACATCCTGGAATGAACGTCGACAGACCTGGAATGAAAGTCAACTATGTTAGAGAGAAAAATTTGATGTTCATTCTAGGAGGTGTCAACATTCATTCCTGGCAACATTGAAACTTCCATTTCGACGTTCGTTCCAGGAGTAAAATAAATTACTGTTTTTTCCAAAGTAGACAACTCTTGGAACGAAAATCGAAATGATATTTTATATATCGCTGAGAACAAACGTAGACACATCCAGGCGTGAGAGTCGAAATTCTCTAGTTTGTTGCATTGTCGACATTCGTTCCAGGTATGTCGACATTCATTCCTGAATGTGTCCACGTTCATTCCAGCTGTGTCTGCATTCATTCCTGTCTACGTTCGTTCCAATTCCATAGATAATTAGTGCATTGAGCATAGTTTGGAACCCAGATTCTTTTTTTCCGTACTTTATTTTCGTGTGACTCATTAACATCTAAATGAAGTAGGAGTGCACAAAGCTGTAATGGTCTGTTCACAATGCTGTCGCATGCAACCCTCACTTCCGTGGTGACTGACTAGTGAAAGCATGAATAAGTTGTAATAGCTCAATTTTTATATGGTACAATAAGGTAATTGCGAAATAATATTGGACATGAGCCGCAGAAATGTCAACAGTGACCATCTATGTCAACATACTTTTATATGGGATTTTGAACTTTAGGCACTTTTCCCCTCACTATTAATGCAAAGAGGATGAAAATAATGGCTTTTGTGTGCTTGTTTTCGCTCCCAGGGCTTGTTTTGAAAAATGATTTGAAACAAATATCTGATTTGAAATTTTTACTGATTTGATTTGATTTGCCTTGATTTCTCGCGTCCCTGATTTGATTTGGTCCATTTTCAAAATGATTTGAGTAAAAAATTTTGGATTTGCCCCCATCTCTGCTTGACACAAATAAACCCTACAGGCCACATGGGTAAACATAAATGTTCTGAATGAGAAAATGGTGTTTGTCAAGGAACCACCAAAATTTATAGTATGTTGCTATTATCATCCATACGTAGACCTAAAAGAACACTGACGTGTTGAATAACATGATAAGTCAAATTACCACTAAGTTCCCTAATCATTAGAAGATCTTTGTGGGAGATATGAATCTCCCTGGTGTTGACTGGACAAACCAGACTATAAAGCAAAACACTAAATACAAACACCAACTCATACCCAGTTTATCTCATACCCATCATCTAGACTAAGAACCAACTCACATCCTGGGTAATATATTTGACCTGCTTTGTGCGAATGACCCCAACCTCTATATATAGGTGTGATCGTACCTTGCCTCAGTCGCCATTATATAATGATAAAGCAGTGTATATTTTTAATTCAATTATTATTCATTCTTATTCTAGTTACTAATTATTACAAAGATAATTATTGTAATAATAATGAATTTTTTTATTTTCCTAAATCTTAGTAGTTAATATTACATGTAATATTTATAGTAATACAAGTCAATAATAGTCAGTAGTCATACTCATAAATAGTAGTGGTAATAGTAGCATTAGTGAATTGTGACGATGTTGGTATTAAGAATAACATCATAACTAAAATAATAATATTGCAATGTGTATTTTGTCTTTGTACTACGATAGTAATAATAGGCTAGGCAGGGTATTTTCCTACTAAGTCGTACGAGAACTATGTGGGAACGCAATTACTGATTAAAGCTAGTTAAATAATCAAATTCTTCTCCCATTATAATTGTTATTTATAACAGGAGACATTTTTAAAATACTCATATTTTGCTGTTAGATGATGAATGTAGCATATTAGAATTATAGTCCATTTAGATCTATAGGCTGCTTGAAATACACCAGCGAGGACAGAGCTGTAGGAGCATGACTGATTGTCACTGTTTTTAATAACGTTATTAGCCTTCTTCCGATTGTTTAGTATGCTGCTGTTGTATGGGACCCTTTTAACAAACAATGGGTTCACAGTAGTAAAATGTTACAGAATAAAGCGAGGAAGTTCATCCGAAACTTGAAGACTCAATTACAAACTCTTGTAAGAGATTGAGTGTTCAGTTTTTATTAAATAAAAAAGTATTTCTGTTATTCCTTTCTTGAAGTTACACTACTTTGAAAATTGGCTCATCAACACAAAGAAAACCCAATTTGATATAAGCTTTAAAGTAAACATCCTACAACTACTTTCTACCATCTTATTTCGCGGTTGAAAGCTGAAAGGTTTTTTAAAAGCTATTACTTTGATTGTGGTTTATTTAATACTATAATCCCTGCACATAATTGCAAACTTAGCTAAAATTCTGTTTGCAATAAAATTATTTAATGGATTTTCTTTGCTCGGATGTACGATTATTTTTGTGAACAATGTTTTTGTTATCGACATTAAATCTAATAAATTTTTTGTAGAGCATTTTAAAGTACATGAATATTTCCCAAACAGGTCGAACTCAGTTTCAAGTGTTAGTTTGCACTACTAACATGTTAGGTAAAAGACTTGATTTTTTGGCTTGAGATTATATTTGACAATTGTTTATTTAAATGCATCACATATTCTGTGTCTAGTTTTGTCTGTCAAAAATATTCTACCCAAATGGCACTAATAAAAATGGGACTGGAGGTTTTTGGTTTATCAAAAAACATGTTTTTTCGGATTGTCTGAATTTTTTTAATCCTTTACATGTTGTTTTTAAACAAGTAAGTTTTTTTTAATATTCTCTAGTTAATTGCAATCTAATACATTTAAAATATTCACACTGACTGAACTTTCTCAATCTATTTAGAAAAAACTAAAATGTCCGTTATTTTAAACTCCATCATTTTCACAATTTCTTATGTTATTACAGAGCTGTTTCTAACAAGGCAGTGGTAATTTGCTACTACCACTAAGCCTTTGTTGGAATGAAGCATACCATAAAGTTTTTTATTTTTTGTACTCATTACCATAAATTTTTACAGATGCATTACAGAACTTCTACACTCCTTGAAAAGTGACAAAAAACATTTACGTAATCAGCAGCACCGCAAGTGATATTTTAATTATAGTGCTTGTCAGAGAAACAACTTGTTGTGTATAATGCAAATTGTTTTGCTAGCTTGTAATGGATTTGGAAATCGAAAGTATTCTGGAAACATACCGCACCTTTCCTTTGTGTCAGTTGCAATTGATGATTGAACAGGCTTATGGTGTCACTTACAGGTTAGTTCCAAATAGCTAATTATGCTTTTCTTTGTATAAGGATAGAATGAAACAGGCACAGAAGATCACAATTACCAAATTGGTTCAATACATCAAAAATAATGTTTTGTGTGAACTCTGTATGATTATTAATAGCTAAATTGTTATGCAGCAACGCTGTTTCATTTTCTAGGTTATTTTTTTATTGAAAAAAGTGGAAGAATTCTATTAATATCAGGTTTGGAACGAATAATTCAAACAGTTATTTCATTACGAATTAATTGGAAATTATTTCTAATTTTTTAAACAAAATATTTAAAAAGTTTTGAGTGTAACGAGTTTGTTGTTTTTTGTTTATTTTGTGATTGTGATATTAGCAGTGCGTGAGAGTAGCTTAGTGATCAAGTCTGTGTACATTTAAATTACAATGTTAACTCAGAATGTTGATTAGATACATTAAATAAAGAACATGGTTTTAGTATTAAGTAAATAAGGTATCCTACTAATTCCTGTAAGTATTGCCTGTTTAAAAGATCTGTCGGTGTAAAAAAAACTCTCACACCTAAATAAATAAAAAAAAACAAATCAATTGAAAAAATTGTCCAATTCAAATAATTTCAATTTTTTTTTAATTATTCGGAAAATTCATGAATTTTTCCAGCCATGATTGGTTTTAATCAGTAATGTTATTTATTACCAGCAGCTTTTTTATGATCTTCCGCATCAATATTTTTGATAGAATCATTTGGACTGTAGATGTTTCGCGAACTCTTTAGCTGAGATGTTGCAGGTATTTATTTATGGAGAAAGTCATGCAGATAAATTACCTATTGCCATCAACTGCGCACGTTTTTCATGTAGCACAGTTCTTTGAAAAAAAATTGTACTTTCAAGTGTGAATTATATTACTTTAATGCCATGCTTGCAGAGATAAGATTTGTTTTTATAGTATACACACATCTTCACTAAATGTGTACATGGGTTTTCAGCTAACCTGTAATGGCTAATAATTTTGATGATTAATGCGTCCTCTTTATCTAGCTGTACAAGGCTTTGAGAAATTAAATATATTTGTAGTTCTATATTTTTTAGTGTCAAAAAGCTAGGAGAATGGTCACGGCGAATTGGTGTTTATCGCCGCAAGAACCTTAATCTACCAGAGGAGAATCAAGTGAGGAATTTGATTCAGGTCGGATTTGGAAATCTTTTGTGATTAATTACCCTACAGGATGAAAATATTCGTTGGAAGTTAATTTCGAGTTTACGCGAGTTCTAAATTCGCGAAGTATTATTTCCATTAAAAATTAATGCCATTTTTATATTTACTCGATTTTTCGGCGGATTCGTAAAAAATATGCGAAGTTGTCTTTTCCTACCGCGAAGGTTTCCCCAAGAATTTCCTAGTCAAGAAGACACTCGCAGGCATTTCTCTTATTAAACTTGCATGAGATGTTTGTACTTGTATGTACATGTACCATGCAACAATATCTGTCAGCCATTAAACATTCATCATGTCTCTTCTTAAATAAATCTTAAATAAATCAGGTGATTCCACCACCACAACCACTGAACCTGTTGACCTGGACGTTCTGATTGACAAATCTGTAAGTTGTCACTGGCAAGTAGTTGAATCCACAAAATAATGTCCCATAATGTTTTTTAATCATTATAATTATTATTACGATATTAAATTAAAAAAAAATCAATAGGTTATTATTACTACTACAACTCTGTTTGGTTTCTTAAACTTAATTAATATTCATTGGTTGGTTTTGGGATATGTAGCTAGTTTTAAACCGGACTGCAATTTGCCTTTACAGGATCAAGGACGTTTTTGAAATTGCAAGAAGATTCGCGAAAAATAATATCCGTTAAATCATCAGAGAGAAGACAACTCGCAAAATTAACTTCGGTTAATAATTTTATCCTGTAGGGTAAACTTGACTTAGCAAAAAGTTGTTACTTTCTCGTGTGGAGCTAGTAGTACTGTCGATGATAGAACTTTAACGCAGCTTTAGTTTCAAGTACTCAAACGTGATTCAATTCATCATCTGAGCAAAGTTATTTTGTCATACTTTATATAAGAGGCGATTTTTAGTTTGCTGTTGCATACTCCGATGTATCATGCATTCACCTTCCACATTCTGGTGTGTGGAAAGTGAATGCGAGATATGTTTGGCAACCCATCAAATAATCTCAATTTTGCAGCCAGCTTTCTTGAATGCTAGGATGTGAGAAACCAACGCATTTCGCAGTGAATCTGTGTACACTATTGAGCATTATTTTTGTCTCTCTAGAAGATTTTTAGTTCAGTAAGGCACTGTGTTTGCTTATCAAAAGTTAATTGCAATCAGCTTTGATCATTGATCATGTTACTGTGTTATTACTCATTTACAATAAAATTTCATTTAACGGTAATTAATTTACCAACTAGTTAATGATAGGCTGATATGTTAATACTAATTTGATAAATGATGATATTAGTAGATCTTTTATTTCATTTAACTGCATATTTTGTGAGCACCTTGAGTTATATACTTTTTCGCCAGCCCCGGGGATAACTAGCATTGTTTTTTCACTAAGAATACTTTGTGGTGGTGCGCAGTTAGACATGATGAACAATTATTAGTTAACATATTTTTGAAGTATTATGCTTTGTATAATTAATTATAAATCTTATGTTTTCTAATAATACATATTTATATGGTGGCTCATAATGTTAGACGGTTTCGTTTTCAAAGCGTATGAACGGATTTGAAATATTCCAGACGGTTTGCAAAGCGTCTTTTACATTGAAAATAATTGGGTAATTGTAGTAAAATAGCCCAAGAAACTATGTTTAAAAACGGGCTTGTTGGTTATAATAAATTAATTTTCGGCCTCAGCAGTTGCAGGATTAATGCTATAAAACTGTATTTCCTGTCCAACAATTGTAAAATCTGCAAACCGTATAGTTGTCTTGCAAATAAATCAGACGGTTTAGAAATGATTCAGATGATTTGAAAAATTACAAACCGTATGGACGCTTTAGAAAGAGTATGAACTATTTACAAACCGTATGAATTATTTTGAAATAGTCTAAACTGTTTTAAAATAGTCTAAACTATTTTGAAATGGTTGGAGAAGTTGCAAAGCACATGGCTTTCGAACCAAAACCGATCGTCATCATTTTATTTATAGCCTCTATATAACTTTGTCAACATAGACGTCGATCAAAAGACATAGAGCAAGTTAATTAACTGTATAAAAATGTTGTTGAATATAATCTCTAAAATGAATTGTTACATTTGCAGTTAGGTTGATTTATTAATTAAAATAATTTAAAGCAAATAATATTTATTAAATCAAAAATTTTTATTTATTTATTTAGAAAAAATTCAACCGTTCAGTGTTTAGGAGAAACATTATCCATCATAAATTGACTGTAGATCTATGACCAATAGAGCGAACCAACAAATCGGCTCGGATTTTCTAAGTTCACGAACAATTTCACAAAGCGTTTAGAAGTTTTTGCAAAAGTTTAGACTATTTCAAATTCGTTCAAACGGTTTGGAAAGCGTTCAGACGTTTTAAAACACAAAAGGCAAAACGTTCTGAGCCACCATATATTTAGGTAGACAATTAATTCAGCTAGCATGCTACAGATTTACGGCATTAGAAAATGTGCTGATGTATTGAGTTGAGTGTAGTGTTGGTGTTGCTGATGTCAACATAGCAATGATGTTACTTGTCTCAATTATGCATTAGTGTATTGTAACAACGATTCAGCGGAATATACAAAAATTGCAGGAAGAGTTGAAAAGCACACCTGCATCTGCCGGTTATCGTACAATGTGGCTGAAGTTGATACAGGTGTACAATGTTCATGTGGGAAGGTAACTGCTATAACAGGTCTATTATCTCCTTATGGATTTTAAATTTACAAGTAGAATTTGTTTATTTATATATAATAAATCGCATGTAGTTTGAATTTGGCTGTATGCATGCCGATGTTATATAACATCAAACAAAGTCAACAGGATCCCGGCAGTCTATAGTTGGTGCTAGTAGTACAGGGATCAGAAGTGTGATGCTACAATACCGTTAATATTAACAAAGTTCAACTCATTTTGTTTATTTTCTAATTTAGGGTTGTCTTCTCACTAATATATCGGTATAACCATGAGCTTCAGTGTCTCTCATAGCTTTCTAAGTGTTTGTGCATGTTAATTGGTGTGCAATAAAACAAATAATCATTTTTTACGATCAATAACAATTAGTACTAAAGACCCCATAACAGGGAATCTGGTAGGAGTTGCCTCCCAACCAGATGATCAAAATTTTTTTTCAATCCATGAGTGTGAGATAGCTATCGGGTGTATAATAGTGAGGATGTGCCATTAGCATAAATCATTACAGTGCCTTGCCACTGCGGAAGCAAGCCACAGTAATTATGGCTCTGACGTAGTATTAGGAGCATAATATTTAATTAATTTTTCTCAAGTGAATAAACCAAAATCCTCTCGAGATCAAAGTTGCAAAGGCAATGTTGATCTTTTGAACTTTCCAAAAACATCATTTTTGTCATGTCAGCAGCTTAACCTTTCTCGAATCAGAATAATAGTCAAGCAAGTCGTGATTTCTAATGATAAGTTATACGATCTACTAAACTACTTTTGGTTGCATCTCTAAAGTGAAACTACTCTGCCGGGACCCATCTACCTGCATAAGTATTGAATCCATTCATGGATGTTTAAAATGGGTAAGCCAGCTAGTTGTACGTAAAAATGTTTGCGTTGCTAATAATAATTTGCTTAATAATAATAATATTAGCTAGAATAATAGTAATCCTTGTAGAAATGTTTATTGCCCTCATATCATAATACACATACCAAAATAGCAAAAGGTGGATTAGTGGCCCCACTGAGGGTATGATTATTGGCCTTGAAATTATTATCCTGCCCAGCACTAATTCTATGACATGTTCAATGACCAGAGTATGGTATGTAACAATACTGCCCATAAAAAATATAAAAAATAAAAAAATATTAAAAAATATTCATTAGTATGATTACCTCTTCTTAGTTGATGAGCTTACCAAAAAGCTGAGCAGATCTGTATACTATTTGTGTGTAGAACTTTAGTGAATCCCTTTATTTGTTCATGATTGGCCCATCTACATGATTGATGTTGTGCTCACTATACAATCTGGGCACTTTGGTTGTGGTAAAGTGACCTTATAAACTGCTTTGTTGCAGAAATTTTTTACATGAGTGTGCTCAGCTTCTAGTTTAAAGAATGGCTTCGTTCATTTCTATACTTATCTGATATGTCATTGATATGTCCTTATGAAGTGCTTCGAATTCCAACTTCGTCAAAATTCAATTGATTTCATTAATAATTAGCATGTTATGAGTGTTGTCCCCCCACTCCAACATTTTCGAAATATTCTGGGAAAACCTATGACGTCTGTCCACAAGTGTTTTAGCGAAGCTAAACTTTGGTTTTATATTTTGATTGGATAATTTTTGGATCATGAAATCACTGAAGCATAACAAATAACAGTACAGTGACCTAATGCTTCATGTACATTTAGCTCGTGCTAGCGATTTTGCTAAGCGATTGGGGAAGTCCCTCCCCCAAATTGTGCAACTTTTCACTACTGGCAATTCTTCAGCGATTCCGGTCAAACTCGCTGTTACGAAGCATAGCCTTCAATTTATTACAGGATCGTTTATAGATCGGAGCGCTGAATATGACAAGACATTATTGGAAACAAGGGTCAAGGTTTTTTACGTTGTGATTGGCTGATCAAAGAATCGCTAGCGATTTTTTGATGTCGATCAAAACCTGAGGATAACCTCAAATAAAATGCTTGAGATTGATTACCGATTTCATAGGAAACAGAAGTTGCAAAATCACGCAATCGCTAAGGAAATCGCTTAGTAATCGCTATATGTACATGGGGTTTAAGTCATTGATTGATATAACTAGTAAGTAGTAATAGCGACACATGTGGTTAGTAGTTAGCAGTAGTAGAAACAAAAGTTTAGCATTCGCTAAAACACTTGCGTACGTCATATGTTTTCCCAGAATATTTCGAATATGTTGGAATGGGGGGACAACACTCATCACGTGCTTATTATTAGTTGTGTTAAGAGAATATAGTAATTAATTGAATTTTGACGAAGTTGGTATTTGAAGCACTTCATAAGGATATATGAATGACATATCAGATAAATATAGAAATGACCGGAGCCATTCCTTAATGGGGTCCCGGCAGAGTAGCTTCAGTTTGGCGATGCAACCGTAAGTAGCTCGGTCGATCGTTGAACTTATCATTAGAAATCGCGACTTGCTTGACTACTAATCTGAGGTGACGAAATTTGAGCGAATAATATGAAACAAATTATGTTGTTGAGAAAGCTCAAAGAATTAATAAATCCTTCAGAAATTTTTTTTTGAAAGAAAATTGCTTTATTCAGTTGAAAAATAATAATTAAATATCATGTTTACGGGTAGAACCATAGTTTAGTATTTCGGGTTTGGTTGAGCTTGCCAACGTAAACTAATGAAAACCCGCCCTTGAACAATTACTGTGGTTTGCTTTCGCAGTGCTATTGTAGTTTTACAATTTATGTTGATGGCACATCGTCAGTATTATACACCCCAAACTTATCAGCCGTCGTGAATAAAAAATGTTTCTTTAGTAATTGTTAAAATGCAGTGACTTTTGTTTTATTAGTATTGTTGGTGAAAAGCAGGCTTCCGGTTTCTTTAATAATAACTCCGCACAAAAACTGCCGGGTCCCCATTGGTAAGGTTTCGTTGTGTACCTTTCTTATAAGTGCCATCCAGAATTGCGCAGACGAGCTTACTAAGTATGAAACAACACCGTCTGCAGTTAAAATTTCCATATGTGTGCTCATGGGGAATTTTTAGAGAAATGTGTCTTCGATAGCCTGTACAGATTTGAAACCTTAAACAGCGGCATGAAGTGCTTTTCCTAGTACCAGCCTTTGAAGTTCAGCTATGACATTTGATGCATTTCATTTTCCAATCACTACATCATTTGAAATTACTAAATATGCTACGCAGCCAATCAATTAAGATCGCACTACCACTCCCTTTCTTTCATACAAAAAATTGCTGATTAACCATCAACTTTTTGTTTGGTACTTACTGAATGATGACAGCTAAGCCAATAAGATGAGTATAAACAGCCATGCAAAAAGCTGCTTTTATTGAAAGAAATACAGTTTTATGTAACATGTTCAATTCATATGTGCGAACCCACTTATTATTATCCGGGGATTAATATCCATTATGTTTTACCAATGGGACTTACTATCTTAAGTAAAAACAAACCTATGATAGTTTGAGACTTTGAGGTAACAGATTTATGAAATTGTTTTGAATTGGTTTTTTTCCCTCATAGATCTCTATGAATGCGTCTCTCATGTTACCCATCCAGAATAGATAGAAATAAACTGTAGGGCAGATGGGAGCGCAGAGGGAAACTGGTGATTTAGTAACAGAATGGTGGAGAGGAGGGTAGTTACATTGTACAAGGGATAGTTAGTTCCATTAAAACTTGGTTGAATCTCTAACTACCATTACGATCATTTTAGCATGTGCTGGCAACCCTTAAATACACTATATACTGTATTTATATTATGAAGAAGTACAGTGATGAAGATTATGAAAGAACTCCAACCAGAAGCAGTCAATTTTCGACACAAAAGGTCGATAAGGAGGCGGCAATATAGGTGAGTAAAGTAGCACAAAATCGTATCAGAAAAAGCGTGTCAGTTGCTTGCAATTTCCAAGTGTGATACTGAATTTTGTGTTGTGCCAAAGAAATAACAATTTTATTAATATCAGCTTTTTGCTTTTTTTTAGTGTTCCTGGGCCTGATTACCAGTGGCATATCGATGGTTATGATAAACTTAAACGATTTGGATTCGCCATCCACGGTTGTATTGATGGGTGAGTTTATTGCGGTTGTTAGCATTTATGTTGCAGTAATCGAGGAATTGGACTCCCTTTCAATCGATTGTTTCACTATGCTGCATATATGCGAACGTATTATAACAACAGTTGGGCAAATTAAATACACTATTTTTTTTCATGTATTTTGTGTTTGTATGTCAACAGAAAGTTCTGCTTCAGGTACTCCAGGAAAATTATTTGGTTGAATGTAGCTCCTACAAACAACAATCCCAAAGTAGTTGGGGAATACTTTCTCCGTGCAGTTAAAGACCTGCAAGGTATATTGCATTATTGTTAATTTACATTAGATCGCTTGTATGTAGCAATCATGTTATGACATACAGCAATAAATATCTCATCAGTTGGTTGCTGTCTAAATTACTTTTCTTACATTTCTTTACTTGCAGGTACCAGTAACTTAGCCATACTGTTTTACCTGATATTGCTTTTGGTGTTTGGTAGTATTTGCAACTATAAGCACTGTCCATTCACCTGGATGACATGTTTGTGTGTAAGGTCTACCTACCATTGTTCGGGGTGATAAAGGCACGGAAAATGTGGTAGTGGAGCAACTGCAGACTTGCTTACGTTCTGTGCTTCACCAAGATAAAATGGCAAAACACAGTTTCATTTATGGGAAGTCAGCATCAAATCAGGTCAGTGTTGTCTAGATGTGTTGCTTTCGGCAATGGTTTATTCTTTTGTATATATGTTTATACAAATTTCTATATACAGTGAAATTTGCGTAATTCAATGTTGAAAAGCCAAGAAAAATGCATCGACTTATAGATGGTATTAAATTGACCAAAACATACCTCAAGAGAGTATATAAAGATATAGATAATTTATGTCGTTTTCTCTTTATGTATATATTTAGTTACGACTACATCATGTGGTTATTTACAGAGAATTGAAAGACTCTGGGGTTCCTTGCGAGAAGGATGTACGCAGTTCATTATGGACTATTTTAACAGAATGCAGCAAGAAGGCATTATCTGCACTGCAGACCCCGTACACATGTAATTTAATTTTTATATTTGATTTATTTCGTGTGTGGTTTCATAAGTCAACTTTCAAGTAATCCCTGATTCTACACACACATACCCCGAACATATTTTTGTTACAATATTTGATATTGTAGCCTATTGTGTGCTGGTGGTTATTTAATTGATCAGGAAGTTAACTGTAGCTTGGATTATTTTAAATTTTATGCCCAAATATTTGTAAATCATTGGTTCAAATGCTTCTATTAGTTCATTTCTTCTCCGTTGATCAATTATTTTGTTCAAAATTCATGCATCTACAAAACTTAGCTCACCTATTCAAAAAAAAACAGATTGAGAGGGGTTTGTTAATATTGCTTATAGGTCTTAATGAAATTGGACAGATAATATAATAAATATATTTTAGCAGATTCTGTCAAATTATCAAAAAACTTTTTGTATGACTGCCCCCGCTGCTGTCATATAATATTGCTCCGATTAATGAAAGAAAATTTTACTAATTGTATTTGCTTACAACAATGCCATTTTCATCTATTTTCATTGCATTTTAGAATTATGAAGTTGTGACCCCCGGTGCGTTTAGTAATCCTTGATATGGATGAGAGTTTGATTATGTTACAGTTAAAAACTGTTGTTATGCTCCACCCTCAATTTTTCTAATTATGAATACAATTTATTTTTGTTTTATCTCTTCCAGGAAAATGTTGTGATTACTCTCGTTACGTTACGAGTCAATCGAGATTGATATTTGGCATTTAATATTAAATTATTATAAGATATTAATTGTAACCATAGGACTAAGTTACGTAGCTAAAATTAGGGAATATGGTTGTTGTCGTTTGTGAACCTATCGATTCTATAAACTCAAGCACTGTCTAATCTCTCTGTGTGTATTCTGGGATTCCACTTGAATTGATGCTTAAACCGTTACGCTGAGAGGAATAAAAACCGCTGTAAAAAACATTCAATTTAGTTAATAATGATTATATACGTCCAAACTACTGCATTGAAAGAAATGAAAACTGTTGTAAAAACATTCTATTGAACCAATTTGATGGATGGTGGGCGTTTAACTTTGCCATATTTTTTCAAACTAGAGATATTTGGGTATTTGCATAGTTTCAATAATGTAGGTCGAGACAAATCACAAACATTTACAAGTGTCAAGCAAGCAATTCTGTGTTGGTTGATAACGCGCATCACTTCTTTTCAGTCCGCATAGATTGCAACATTCCTTCATAACATTGTTTTTGCAAGTTACATGTAGTTGTCTCAGTGTTGAATGCAGTGTCAGAGCGCACTGCATTCATTTTTTATCTTTAAAATAGAGCAGGAAGGGAGTATGAGTAAGACAGAGATGGATAGGGTAAGGCCGGGAGTGGTGAAGCATCGTCGGGATAGAGTAAGTTGGAGTGTGAGAAGTAAATGGGGGCGAGCAAACGACGAGGCTGGAACAGGGGTGGGTATAGAGCGGGCTGGCATAATGATACTTGAAGAGGGCGGTAAGAACTGCTAATTGGTATATATATTATCATTGTTATTTGTTCCTATAGTTGGGTTTTTTGTTATAACATAAATGGTTGATACGAGAAATAAAGAAAAAATGATGAAAAACAAAATATATGGTGTTTAATTTGAATAAGGTGAATGGTGTGAAACTTCAGTGTGTCATTACCTCATTTGCTTTTACATTAGGTTGATTTGCTGATTATTTGCAAACATTCAATGGGACTGTAGCTGATCAAACATTATTTGCAAACCACATCAAATATGCAATGAGCAGTAAAAAGCTTCATATACAAAATAATTTTGGTTTTTCCTTGTAGTGAGTGTATGCGTTATTGCTTCATGAATATAATTCGAGACCTATTGGCTAAGTTCGTTCATCACTGGAACTCGCATTACATTCGTAAAAGCAAAGGTAACTGCATCCCCGGTATACCTACTGTCTTATACTCGACAGGTACGTGAAGTGTTAATGTTAGTAATTCGGCTCGTAAGATTTTATCTGTTAATGAATTTTCGTAAGATTTTTTTCTTTCACAAGGAATTATCCAAAAACTAATTAAGACTATGCACATGGCAGGCAGTATGATTAAAATCGAGCTGTTTTACAACTTTGTATTGGGATCCCAGTTGATATAGTTATTAAAATATTGTTGTTATTGGGATTCATTTTAACCTTGTTTTTCACGAATCCGTCTATTATTCTTCTGAATGTGGAGTTATGCACTCTCTATTACAATGCTGCTAGGCTGTCTATCTAAACACACAAGGTTCTTGCCTAATTAGCTCTTTGTGTGGGCATACACAGACAGCTGGCATAACTACCCCCTAGCTCTTAACACAACAGACTTGGAAAATATTGCATCAATCTTTATATTGTTAGCTGTGATGTGTTTTTATTGGCCCTATTCTTAATTTATTAAAAACTTGGCCCTGTATAGAGACGAATTTCATTGTTGTCTACTAATAGGATTGACTTGTTGTAAAGCTGCCGTTTACTAAGCTGAATGGTATGTTTCTAGTTAGTTTAAATCATTTTTATTCGATGAGGTCCCAGCAGAGTAGTTTCACCTTAACGATGCAGAAGTAGCTTAGTCGATCGTTAAACTTATTATTAGAAATCATGACTTGCTTGACTGTTATTCTGATGCGAGGAAATTTCAGCAAATAATATGACAAAAATGATGTTGTTGAGAAAGCTCAAAGAATCAATAAAGCTTTTATAAATTATTTTTTGAAAAAAATTCTGTTTATTCAGTTAAAAAAAAATAATTAAATATCATGTTCACTGGTAGAACCATAGTTTTGTATTTCGGGTTTAATTGAGCTTGCCAATGTAAACTAATGAAAGCGTGCCCTTGAATGATAACTGGTTTGCTTTCACAGTGCCGTTGTAGTGTTACAATTATGTTGATGGCGCATCGTTAGTATTATGCAGCTTATCAGCCGCCGTGAATAAAAAACTGTTTCCTTAGTAATTGTTAAAATGAAGTGACTTTCGTTTTAAGAGTATTGTTGGTGAAAAGCAGGCTTCTGGTTTCTTTAATAATAGCTCCGCACAAAAATCTGCCGGGACCCCATTGAAAAAATCTCAAATAAATATATACATTCTAGTAAGCCTTGTAGCTCTCCTCCAGTGCATGAATGGTTGGTGTTTGCACTTGTAGCTACAGATAGGTATACCCAGCCTGTGGATAAAGCAGTACTCCAGCAGTGTGAAAGATATACCACCACCGTCCCAGATGTTGAACAGCTCTTTCTCGATGCTGTTTTATTAGTGAATGAAACATTTCGAGATATACCTGATAATGGAAATACGACGATGTTTACTAAATTCGAATTGGCCAAAGATAAACTGAATAGTTACCTGAATGAGTTTGCAAAATCTGACAACTTTACGGCTCGGTGTTGAAGGGAGGATGAACATGAATGTATAGATTGAGGCCTAGGTTTTTGGCATCATTCTTTCGCCGTGATGACACAGTGATATTCTACCACCTTTGCATTTTGGTTTAGTGTTTCCAATGGTTGCCAAATAAAAAATTATTAGTTATACATTTTTTAAAAACTGCTTTTTAGCAAGAATCAAATTATTATTTCGTTGACTGAAAGTGCAGAAAAATTATGTTTGCTACGTTAACATTAACGATTACAACTACTGCGTACAAGTATGGTATTATGTTAACGAAACTCCTAATTCAGCAATATAGTTTCATCAATTACTTTTTGTTAATGGTTTTTTTTACACTATAACAATTTAATCATAGTGTGTCAATATTATTTTTATCAACATGAATTTGTATCACCTACATTTTCATTACATTATCAAGTGGCGGATTGACGAAATTTGACGATTTTCATTGTTTTAATTGAACGCCCATCAGGTCTGATCAATGCTTTAGAAAGAGATGGGCTGTGCTAAGTCGTATGATAGCAATCTAACTGAATGTCTTTAAACTGTTATCACAATAGCTCACCTCACAATGCAAAAGACTTTTAATGCCCTCAGTTGACTATACCTTTACGGGGTTAACACATGACAATTGTTCTATTTTTTTTTTATGTTTCTCTATGCATTATTCAACAGTTAGAGTACAACATCATTAATCTACTAATTTGACTCATTCTTATTGCCCACAGTAATTTGTGAACTTTTGTGACTAGACTATCCAGCATTAACATAACACATCACTTTTTTCTTGTCGGAAACCAGTTTGTTTCCTAAATTTTATTTGCATTGCGTCTATAGTACATTTGCAGTTGATAATATTCCTTCATGTGCTGTTGAAAAGCAATATTATAGTGTCAACACACATAATTACACTTTTCGTTTGAATGTTGATACTTACACACTTGGTTTTTTTTTATATCTGGTTTTATTACTAAGACAGGCCAATTTTTAAGGGTGGAATTATAGTCTCTTTTTATTTTTTGATCAGCAAAAACATGCATGTTAAAACTGTACATAATTATACAGCCTCAAGAGAATAAAAAAGAGTTTGTTGTAGGCAAAGGTAACAATCCATGTAGTAAAATATAGACTTTAAAAAAAGGATTTACTGTAGCTAACAGACAATCCATGTAATAAAATAGACTGGAAAGAAAAAGGGATTTGCTGTAGCTAACAGACAATCCGTGTAATAAAATATAGACTGGTAAGAAAAAGGGATTTGCTGTAGCTAACAGACAATCCATGTAATAAAATATAGACTGGAACGAAAAAGGGATTTGCAGTAGCTAACAGACAATCCATGTAATAAAATATAGACTGGAAAGAAAAAGGGATTTGCTGTAGCTAACAGACAATCCGTGTAGTAAAATATAGACTGGAAAGAAAAAGGGATTTGCTGTAGCTAACAGACAATCCGTGTAGTAAAATATAGACTGGAAAGAAAAAGGGATTTGCTGTAGCTAACAGACAATCCGTGTAGTAAAATATAGACTGGAAAGAAAAAGGGATTTGCTGTAGCTAACAGACAATCCGTGTAGTAAAATATAGACTAGAAAGAAAAAGAGATTTGCTGTAGCTAACAGACAATCCGTGTAGTAAAATAGACTGGAAAGAAAAAAGGATTTGCTGTAGCTAACAGACAATCCGTGTAGTAAAATATAGACTGGAAAGAAAAAGGGATTTACTGTAGCTAACAGTCAATCCATTTGGTATAATAAAGACTTAGTAATAAAGGTTAGCTGTAGCTAACAAATAACATATACGTAAAACAGCTCAGAAATAACATAAAGGATTTAATGTAGCTAACAAGTACCGTCTACGTGTAACAGTTGTTGAAAATACAACTAATTTTACTAATTAAACATGTCCATCGTATAACAAACTGTAATAGGAGACTGTGTAGAATCGGCATCTGCAATTGCCAAGGCAGCAGCAGCCCTAAAATATAACTCAGTAGCGTTATACGTAGTTTGCTGCGACTCTTTTTTCATTGAGCGGCTCAGTCAACTTTTTATTTTTGTGGCCAGTTCAATGCAGTTCGCATTGGCAAATAAATTTGAAAAAAACGTTGTATTAGGCATGTTTGGATTTCTGCAAATGATTGAACATCCGTGAGAAAACCGACAAAATAGCAGTGTTTTTCCTTTGTGCAAAATCTGTTTTTTAGCGCTGTGCTGAATACAAGTTTTAGCGTTTGGAGGATTGTTCATCCTATTATAATGAATTTGATTTGAATCCATAGTTTTAAATTAAGAAAAGTTAATTCAAAAGCAAGCTCTTCAACATTAATTAAAATTACGAGAATACGGAGGTTGCAAGAAATTAGGTTTCATTTCTATTTGTAAATAATAATTTTTTTAACCATGCTGAAATTATTTTTGGAGACATTTACCACGTTGAAATTGTAATAATATGCAAAACTATGAAATTTATTATTCAATTGATATTAATATTATAATTTATTATGTTATTTTAAAATTATTTATTTATTATTAGCAAAAAAAATAATTATCCCTTATAAGCAAAAATAATGATTTATCATAATATCATTATAAAATGATAACAGTAAAAAGGTAGTTTGTAATTATTATTATAAGGATTATATATGGTTGGTATTTGATAAATAAAAAAAAAACATTGTTACTATGTGTTTCACAATTATTTTTTATCATTTTTTGTTACATTTATTTATAAGAACATACTGCATATCAAATAAGCTCGTTTTGGACGAAACCATGCTCAATTGCATTCCAAAGTTCTTTCCTGCACCATTTTTTCAAGGCATAAAAGTTTTCAATCCAATGATCCTGGTGATTAACTTGGAATCTCTTCAGCGCCAACGAGCGAAGTTTTTGCACCTCTGCTCACAGGCCTTGTTTGAGTTTTGGTGTATAAGAAAAATTCATCAGCATTTAATTGCACTATTCAGTCTAACATTCATGGCACATAGCCATGAAGACCTAATTATATTCACTGACGATTTCTTGCAATGGAGATACGAAAAGTTAACGCATTCAATTTTTTAACAAAGCATACACAATCGTCGCCGATATAAGTTTTCTGTGATGATTCGAAAAAGATTTTTCAGAAAGTCTGACATTAAAAGTTCAATTCTATTATTATCGCATCATTCTGACAAATCATAGATAGTGTAGCATATAACACAGAATCAAAAGATTGTTGATTGCAAAAAGATAAAATTAAAAAGATGGCAAATGATGCTGGACATAAAACGATGTGGATAACAAACAACATGTCATATACTAATACCTGAACATTTTGGTGATATCAGAATTGCTTTTCCCCTCTGTAATCCTTGTAATGGAATCCACATCAATTGAATCAACTTTAATATGGATATTATGGTTTGGGTGTACAGAAATCAATTTTAGCTGCGCTTGCACCAAAGAACGTCTGTCTGCCTGAAGGAAATTGGCAAATTGAATGTCATAGTTGTTAAAAAGCAATCGGCACTAAAAAAAATAAACAATGGGGTTTGCGACCTTCGCTAGTGAGAGCCACTTGCTTGTGCTAACAACTCACTGTCCACGGTGAGGCTATCAGATATATATAAAATCTTGGTTTGGTTTTATAATAAAAAATAGCAAAATGTTCAGTAATTGAGCTTAATAAAGCATCAAAATTAAAAAATTCCACGAAAATGCCAACACCAATCTATTTTTATAACGAAAAAATCTACAGTAGTGGAAGTTGTTACTAATACTTTTGTTGTTTTTTTACCACAAACTGTTACACATTACTATTATGGCAGTAACAACATTTTTTGCTGAGTTGTCTTTCCCACAGCACATAGCTCTGTTATAAAATTGATGTTGGTTTTTTTTGGGAAACTAGGTTTGTTTTGTGTCATTTGGCCATTGTAGGTATGAATGAACGAATCCTTTCCTCTATACTGTTACTAGCACAAACCACAATAATAATTGCATGAATTGCCTAACAATCATTTATTGTTTGAGGTAATATCAATAGAACCTGATTTCTCTAAAAAAATATGATTAGGCTTTTTAAAGCATACCAGCATCTTTGAATATTTAGGTTCTGAGCTACAAATTGATGTATTGGGTGACCCTCAAGACCGGATCTCATGAAACTTCATGCAATAAATTATACATCCTTTCTAACAACGTTGGCAAATTTCCGATCACTTGGTTGCTTTGCAAATTTTCAGAAGGTTTTGAAATGTAACCAGGTTTTTATACATACCTCATCTGGTAGACCAACATATATGGATGTGCCTAATCTCCTTTGAAAAGCTGGATCAATGGCATCCGGGCGATTGGTTGTAGCTATGATCGGTACTGGATCCGGGGGAAAACCTAAACCATTGTTTATTTTGCAAATGTCTCACAAAAACACAACATAAAATCACTTGGAATGAATAGACTGAAGGAGAATACGGTGACTTTTCCTGCAATTTGGATGGCCGTTCAAAATAACTCAATTCAATAAGTAAGCCACGACAAAGAGCCTCTGATAATTCAACCAAAAGCGTCTTTTCGCGGTACCCAGTTGCCAATCACTTATATACAAATAAAGAAGCGTACACTAACAGATGTGAAAAAGAGGAGACAGTTTTACACAGCTTTATCACTACTTCAACACGAGCAATGATTTAAGCACTTGATATGAAACTCCATGAAATAAAGGTAGAAAATTATTTTTTTAGAGTAAACCTACCATCCATTTCAACCAGGAGTTGGTTCTTGAGTGACAGCGAAGTCTCATCTCCGGCAGTTCTTGTGCACATTAGGCTGTCACATTCATCAAAGAATATAATTGATGGTTTAAGAGCTCGTGCCTAAAAATTATTTGATACAGCATATGCAATACTTGCATTGATCTGCCCAAAAAACAATAACTGATATGCAAAATAGCAATAAATTTTCAGATCAAATAAAACATTTAAGGATTAAAATACTTATTTATGCAAAGCATGAGTTGGGACTCACCAGACTAAAGAGACATCCAATAGCTTTCTCACTCTCACCAATATACATGTTTAACAAATCTGATGGCTTCACGGTAAACAGGGTTGCTGAGCTATTAGAAGCAACGGCTCTTGCCATGTAAGTTTTACCTGTACCAGGTGGGCCATGCAACAAAACGCTCTGTAATACATCATAAAAATTATATAATTGAAATATATCAAATCAAGTTACATTCAGACTTGCAGACAAAACTAACTTCAATAGTGATTTTTATGAGAGATTACTGTCGAAAATCGGCAAGCACACCAATATACAATATATATACAAATATAAATTTATATGCATATACTTTTTGTGTTGTACCAAGCATGAGCACACAAATACGTCAATACCGAGCAGATTAAAATGCTCATAAATATTTACATTTGATGTTCGAAGTGGCTTTCAATTTCAATAAAAATTACATGTTATCACCGAGAACCCAACTCAGTATTCAAAGCAGCAACTGTTTGCGTAAAAACTACCAATCACCTAAATGCATGATAGTAGTGAATCTCATGATTGGAAACTATATACACCAATTTGTCATGTTGGCATTACCAAAACGAAGCTATAAAAAACCCGAGATTAGTGAATGACACATTACTTGAAAATTATAATATGCTTGAAAAAGGTTCACTCACTGTGGCAATCGAGGCGTAATACCCCTGGTATAAGTCAGGCCTCTCCAGTGGCTTCACAAAGAGCCGTTGTAATGTGTTTTTGGTGTTACTGTGACCTGTTATGTCATCCCTGAAAGTAATCAAAATTGTGATCATATTTTATGCTTTTCATTGAAAGAGTATTTTATGTAATAATGTGAATAAGTGAAAAATAAATATGCTGACTATATCAATGGAATGTAAATGCTAGGATTCATATTTACGGTAAATAGTTGTTAGAGAGCCTAGGAAACCTAATTTGCAGAGGATTTGATTTAAATTTTTTGAGGTTGAAATGTGTTCCAAAAACTTATCTGGAGTTGCCCTCTCACCAGTAAGGCGATTCTTTTAGAGACAGCCAGCATTCACCAAGATGCCAATTTTTCTCGAAGACGCAACAAGTTATACAGAGCCATAAAGAGAGTTTTCCAAGTTTTGGCTGGTTTGCATAGAAGTAAGGCCTCCTAAATATTGCCATTGTGCCGACACTTTTTCGATCGCAACAAATTTCTATTTTTTTGGGATCGCTTTTTTCAAGTGAGCAATTTTTTATTATCTTCGGTTAGCTAGCTAATATATACACACCAACCATCACGTGACAGTGTTTGTGATCAAAATCAAAAATATTAATGGAAGATTTTCACCAAAATAATTATTTTCAAGTAAAAAATGAATCAAACAATAATATCAGTATTTTATTATAACATGAGATGAACAAAAACATTGCCAAACATTTCACAACAATGATAATAATTAAATCTGAAATACTGGCTATCCTTCAAAGAAAAAAATTAAAAAGCACTAAATAATAATAATTAAGATTTGTAGAAACCAACTTTAAACTTGATAAAAAATGGTACAAACCCATTGTTCTTTTGTTGTCGCAATCGAGTTTTCTCAATAGTTTTACAATGCTTAATGAGAGAACAACTCTACACAAGTGTGCGTCTCACCCTTTAAAAGCTAACAATACCTTGATCTAGTAAACTTCAAATTATGAGCCCAAGAAGAATGACAACTTAGCCCTTTCTAGTAAATATTCGAATGCCATTATATTCAACTTTCTGCTGCTCACAAATCATTTGTATTCATTTTATTTCTGGCTTCAATTTCTAGTTATACTTCAAGTCTGACAAGTTTTTGATAGTTTTAATTTAATGCCTTATCCAGTAGATGAATTTGAAGTTGCACTGATTTTACTTAACAGTCCCAAGACATTGCCTGCGCTTTCAATAACTTCGCAAAAGAAACTGGTCACAGCACATAGCCCCAGTGAAAAAAAACAGTCATTATTCGCATAACTCATTAATTTAAAATAATTGAGCTGTCAAACACTTTAATTCTAATATAAAAAAACATAATAACTTACCAATCAACTGCTTCACCCTTCCAAATCAGTGCCATAAACCTATCAATCATTGTCTGCTTGTATTTCTGGTGTAAACTATGAAGTATCCCTTGATTTAGCTCTAATTGGTTGTCAACAGCTGGCTAAAAGTTTTGTATAGAAAATTTTTGTCTGGGCATGAAATTTTTCTTATTGATTCAGTGATGAGCTAGCTATAAATCAAAAATGATATAAAAATATTTACCGAAGCTCTCTCGATTCTTGATTTTTCCTGTCTAATCGGCCCAGTACGCTCGTATACTACCATCACTATTAGTAATAGTTAAGGATATAATGGATAAAATTCTTATACATCACATGTTTTCGCCATAATTTGCTAAAATCTAATGAGTATAAAAGCCTACACGGAACAGCTAATATGCATTTAGTAAAAACGTAATGATATTGTTAACATTTGATTCTATAGGCATAACTACAATAATGGACAATACAAGAGCATGGCAACTAAAATATAATAAATTTGTCCAAGGATTAACAAGGATACCACAGTGATAATGCAAGGCATATTCCAGTTCATCACCATCGGGCTTAGACACCTTGTCCCCAACTGACCTTATCCTAGATAAAAAAGACAATCAAAAATGAAAAACAGTTTGAAAAAACCAACTATTGCTGAAGCACAATCAAAACCCCTTGTTCCTCTAAAATTCCTCGAAACCAACACTCACCATTCCCCGTCACAGTCGACTGTATAGCAGTTGACATTGTTGCCTAAAATCGCAACAAATGACAGCAGTGCTGCTCCTTCTTGTAGTTTATTGAGTTTTTCAATCTATAAACAATTTAATAACAGTGAGGCAGCGCAAATAAATTGGTATATACAAGTGAGCATTCATCATATAATAGATAGGAGTGGGATCCCCAATTGTCTGTTTGGTGTACTGATTAGGGTAAAAAGCCTGTGACCTAAAAATAGTTTAACCATTAATTGAACCAATCCTAAGATATAACTAGAATGCTACATGAAGAGGGCATATTTTTATCAGAGCATTTCGAATCGATTTCGGAGACAAACAATCATAGAAGAGTTGGTTGGGTTTGTCAAACTGCACGTTATTTAATACTATACCTTGTCTGATCTTTTTATTATTATTACCGAGCACTTCTTAAGGGAAACTGTGCTCATGTGGGCGGACAATGCATCGTCACAGTTAGTGTTCAACACAATGGCTGAAATACAAATAATAAACAATATTACCTAATCCACAAAAAAGACTGTTGAATATATGTTCAGCCACTTCATGCAACAATGGCATGTCAAAATACAAAAGCAAATATTTACAGGAGCGAACAATTACTGATAGTAGCAATTAACAGCTGAAGGTGAATATTTGCACATCCATGGTGGCTCCAAACATTTCATGTTTTGCATTTTAAAGATTCTGAATACTTTCCTAACTTTCTGAATGCCTTCTCAAATAGTGCATATGCTCAAGTAAATTCAATTAGGTTTACTATTTGGTTAATGAGGTTATTTTTTGGTCTGCTAATAGCATTTCTTTGACAAACCGGCGAGAGACACTTCAATATAATAAATGAAAAAACAAATTGTTTTCATTATTTAATTATCATTATCAGAAAAGATCAACAAAAATTCTTCGTATTCTTAAAAGTTAGTTTTGGAGACAATACATAAACCGTTAACATGGTTAAATGAATTTTTTTCATGTCTACTAATCATTAGGTGTTCTGAAACCTTTTTAAAATAGTTCAGATAATTTTTAAATGATAAAAATAGTTCAATTTCAAAAGGTGTCTACTGATCAAAATGTTCTGCGTTATTTGCAAAACAAAAAAAAATAAAGTAATATGTCATGAGATTTTGCAACTAGTAAGGCAGATATTTGTTTGTTAACAACACTAAGCCTGTTATGATCTAAATTCTACAGTTCATTGGGTATTTTACTTTCTGTTTACACCAATATTTTCAATGTTAAATGCTGAATTGCGAACAGTCTAGGCTAATTCAAAAGTTTTCAGACACTTTGGAATGGGAAAGCGCTCACTTGAGCCACGTTACGTATAATTATGAAAAAGCCTGACACATGTAATCGGAAATTGCCCAACGTTTTACGAGAGGATGGGTTGATGTTAGTTAATCAATGTAAACCAACTAACCAAATAACAAGTGATGGCATGAAAAAATAGAATGTTTCTTTTCTTGTTGGCATTTTTTTTCGAAAACATTAGTAAGTTGTTCCAACGATGAATATTGTTCCGTAAACACTGCCCAGTTATGCAACTATAAACGCGTAATTGTTCTGAAATTATCTCTGTATGTTGAATTAGCACAGAAAAATTGCTATGTGGAAATACCTAAAACTGTCGAAATAGTGGAATAGTAACAATCTACAATAGCAACCATAACCAAGAAGCATAACAGAAGAAAGTGTAACCAGAAAATAGCGAATGCAACTTACGAGGTTTGAAGTCTAGGGATGTCATCATTTGGCGCTAAACATGAATAAGGAGAAAAAACAATATTCTTTCTGCACTTTCACAAGCACTTGCGGTAACGTAGTCACTGGGCAATCATACTTTATTTTTAATACAAAACAATTACTTGCCGTGCAGTTTTACCATTCATTACAGGTATCAATGGGGTTGTGACATTAAGAGTTATCTCTCTTTGAACTTTTTACATCCAACCGGAAGTTACCACCGTTCGTAGTATAAAATATAGTTACTTCATGCAGACTCAGGAAAGATTTTTCCTGATAGCTTCCACGATGTCAATCGTATACTATAATAACATGTCCCTAAAAACACTTTAGACTATTTTTAAAGACAGCAGCATCAAATCTACTTGCAACAACAGAGATTTATATTTTTTTATAATTATTATCTATTATAATTATCCACAGACCTCCGGGGCTTGCCAAAAAAAATAACAGAGACGATGCATCCTGTAATAAAAACTATTAGTAGCGATAAGTGATAGCAATATCCGGTTGGTTGTGAAAAGTTCAAAGAGAGCTGACTCTCAATATCACAAACCTGATTCATTGAAACTGAGTGAAGACGCTAGGTTATTACTAACACATTTAGTAACAGGCGCATCGTCTCCATTACTGTTTCCGGCAAGCCTCTGATGCCCGTGCTATCACTATTTTTCTATATAGTTATTTAACATTGTTTTTTTTTAATTTTATTGATTATAATCATTTATAATTATGATTGCACTGTTTCTGATTGCTATTGTAATTATTTATGGTTATTATTGAATTGTTATTACTATAATAATCATTGTGATTCTTCTCATAATTTTATAATAAAAAATAATAATAATAATGACTTATTATAGTTATTATATTAATAAACAAGTTACAATAAAAAAAATGAATAAGTGGTTTTATAAATGATTATCACCACATTAAATTTTTATCGACATTTATAATAATAGTTTCATAGAGGTGTAGATAGATGCTAATGATTACTTGTATTATTATTATTATTTTCCCCACAGATACCAGACAATCCATTTACACATAAATGTTGCATTGCGTTATATAAATTATCGTTTGTGTCTTATCGTATTTATTAACTACTGTAACAACAATCGTATATAATCGCTGACCCATCGTGGTTATTTAATGATTATTATGCTCTATAGCTACACTTGTGTGATTAAAAACTTCTGTAGGTGTAATCTATTATAGCCCTGTAAACTCTGTGGGTTGTTCAATTATATCAATCGCATCGCAATAGCCTGTTTATTCTAGTTGAAACATCATAACTCCGTATTTGTGCATTGTACTCTATATAAAACTTGTAGCATCTTCCGGTTGGATGTGCATCAGCGCACCCTATAAGGGGGAATAACCCCAGTCACAACCCCATTACATGACAGATAAAAGGCTTTGACGATGAAATCTCACAAAGATAGGCTATAACACAGTTGGTGACAAAATACGCCACATAACTCCATCTGGATACCCAAAAAGGTGCATTTGGCACTGTTCAATTTAATTTTTACGTTTACCCAGAATCACGCTAAACGTAGCCACTAAAATCGAAATACCCAAAAACAAACACAATAGGGACTTCATGCAAATGCAAAAAAAAATATACAGCTTACATTTCCTTGCATAACCTTTCGAGCACTAGCCAGCCACTGTTCATGATCTTGCACATCATAAAGGGGAATTTTCTTACGTCTTTCCTGCAAAACAATTTGTAAATCCATCTCCACGATAATGTTGTGATTTTGGCAGAAAATATATCAATCAACAATTGAGAAAGTGTTCCGTATTCTTTTTAAAATATTTTCAAAAAATACGATCCATTATCATTCATATTTATAGCATAAACTCAAGTTCATAGGTGTACCAAAATTTCAGCATGTAATACAAACCAATTGAAAAACATTTTCAAAACTTATTTTAACCACTAACTCGTGCAAGCCATTTCGTTTTGCTGTAACATGTTGCAACCTCCGAATTAAACACAGACAAACGAAGAAAACCGCTACTCAACAAAATGACTCTTTTAACAACTGATTTGTAAGGTATAAAACTAATCATGACATTAAGAATTACAAAAGTACTCCACCAAAGTTAATCATAAGTGTAAACTTAAATGCATACCAGCGTTGTTGATTCTGTACTTAAGCAAAGTAATGCTCTTTTCAATGCAGCAACAGCTGACTGGTCAACAAAACCGCACATCATTGCATATTTGTTCCGTGTGTAGGCATTTCGTTTAGCCTAAATAAATACGTACAATAGCATGAACACCCAATTAAAACTGCATACAATACTCAAAACGTCTTGTAAATAACATGTTTCCATAATATACCAAACAAAGGGAGTTCATTGAGAAATGGAGCAGACAAACATAGAACACACATTAATTACTAGCAATCATCTATTCAATCGCAATTGTCGACATGAATCCGTTAAAATCCCAAAGCTTGCATATTAAAATACGATGCAAAATGGACCTCTCCACAATTGGGGGTATAGATTAATTAAAGCAATATAACAAATTGACAAGTTCGGCCTACAAGACCATAAACTATACTCACACAGCCAGATAAGCAAATTCTATCGTATTAAATGAAATGCGCATTTGACATAAAAGACCAACATAAAAATCACCCAGGCATTGTGCAAAAAGGCTTACCCTTTTAGAAAGAAGTTCATGTGGAACATCCGATAATGCGCCAAGTGATGGACCAGGTGATGGCGACTGCGATTTGCCACAGCTTCTGCTCAATGAAGGCAGAGAAGAGACACTTTGACATCTAGTAGTGATGCGTAAAGGAGACATGGTACGGCGTTCGATAGAGATATTTACATGAGACCTGGTAGGACATTCACTGGAGACGTTTACAGGAGAACCAGTAGGAACTTCACCGGAAATGCGTGCAGGGGACCTGGTACGACGTTCACCGGAAATGCGTGCAGGGGACCTGGTACGACGTTCACCGGAAATGCGTGCAGGGGACCTGTTACGACGTTCACCGGAAATGCATGCAGGGGACCTGGTACGACATTCACCGGAAATGCGTGCAGGGGACCTGCTACGATGTTCACTGGAGATGTATACAGGGGACCTGGTACGACGTCTAAATAAAATGTTTAAAGGGGACCTAGTACGATGTTCACTGGAAATGCGAACAGGGGACCTGGTACGACGTCTAGATGAACTGTGTGGAGGGGACCTTCTATGATGTTCACTGAATATGCGTGCAGGTGATCTGGTACGACGTCTAGATGAACTGTGTGAAGGGGACCTTCTATGATGTTCACTGAATATGCGTGCAGGGGATCTGGTACGACGTCTAGATGAACTGTGTGAAGGGGACCTTCTATGATGTTCACTGAATATGTGTGCAGGGGACCTGGTACGACGTCTAGATGAACTGTGTGAAGGGGACCTTCTATGATGTTCACTGAATATGCGTGCAGGGGATCTGGTACGACGTCTAGATGAACTGTGTGGAGGGGACCTTCTATGATGTTCACTGAATATGTGTGCAGGGGACCTGGTACGACGTCTAGATGAACTGTGTGGAGGGGACCTTCTATGATGTTCACTGAATATGTGTGCAGGGGATCTGGTACGACGTCTAGATGAACTGTGTGAAGGGGACCTTCTATGATGTTCACTGAATATGTGTGCAGGGGATCTGGTACGACGTCTAGATGAACTGTGTGAAGGGGACCTTCTATGATGTTCACTGGAGATAGGTACAGGAGATCTTATATGAGGTGTACTGCTGTGACAGGATCCTGACCTGTTTTTTTGTGAGTAAACCAATAATCATATTAAAGCAACATCAAGAACTATCAAACATAATTTTGGTTATTTGAGTACAATTAGCTGGTGGAACAAGCTATCAGAGCAACTATTCATCCACTTAAAAACAGATTCTGAGGAAAATACTCAATTATTAGACGCATATAAATACAACTGCAGTTGCATTTCTTAATCACAAGTGGGAACGTTCATTGACATCTACCTTGTAACTTAAAGATGCCACATCTAGATATGCCCTGATTCAGATTCACTAGATCGGAATCAGCAGATTTTATTAAAAGTGGCAGTAAGCAATTGACAAGCAATTGTCTTTACTTAAGTGTCAACAAAGATACTAAAAATAATCTCAAGTAGCTATTAATTATTATTTTTCTAGTAAAAAACATTCGTTCAGATTTGAAAACTATTGTTGTTATTGATGACAACAACGACACCAAAAACAAAAATCTGACACTATTTTTTTTCACAAATAAATTCTAAATATTGATATTTTAAATCGCTTCATATCATTTGACTCAAAAATTATCTTTTCAAATCTAATATTGTTTTAGTTTTTCAGCTATTGGCCATTTAATTTATCACTTGAGGGCCGGTGTGTATCTAATAGTAAACCTATCAATAATAAATAAACTGCTGACTCCACTAAAACGCTTCTTTGACATCTGAAAATAACTGCAAACTCAATTTTTTATGCTCTTGAAAGTCTGAGCACAACGATGATTACTGGTTTGCCGACTTTCTAAGCAAACAAGCCAAATTTTTGCAACTCTGCTTCATGGCCTTATATAAAGTAATGCGTATCGAGATAGAAATTGCATGCAAGTCGGCATCTATTGTGATTATACTGTAGATGGAACTTTGGAGAGCACAAAACTTTGCAAAAAGTTTTTTCAATCAAGAAAAACTGGAATTAAATAAATTAGGTTTAAATCAGCCCAAAATTGTTGATGTAGCACCTTTAAATATTTCCTGGACTGGCAAAAAATCAGAATCGGTTTACTTGTATTGTTGTTGACAGATCTTTTCACCAACAATGAATAGGAGGCAGATGAGCTACAACTAACGATGTCGTTATTGTATGGGCCTTATATAATAGGAATGCCAATCAGTACCAATGTGGCTAGGTTGCTCTTGCAACCATATTATGATGAGGAAAACCATAATCTACCATGAAATTAGCTTGTAATCTTGGAGAACTATAAAATGATTGATTTGTAATTTAGCTGTATATCAGTGAATAAATAAGCTGAGATTATTGTTACAGATTTACCTCAATGTTTTTTTTTGTAAATTGAATTGATCCGAATCGAAACTGGATCAGTTCACGGGCAAAATCGGGATCTGATCAGTGAAAATTTGTGAATCGGAGCATCTCTGGCCATGTCACAATTTTGGGCTGAATTAAGCCTAATTTATCTATTTCTAGTGATTTTTTGTCTCTGTTTGACACTAAAGGAAAGACAACACCCAACTAATGAATTGCTATCAATGGGTGACACACCAACTTTCAAATTTTTTCTTGGAGCTACATGATAAATATAAAAAAAATACATCTGGTCATATTTACATGGATACAAACCTAATGTACAAGTGGAGGCGATATGGAGATTTAAGTTTTCCTACAACTTCATCCATCAAAATTAGCTTATCGAAAAACATGCTGCCAGCAGGGGTGCCCAATCGACAGTCAGCAGTATCAATGTCAAATTTTCGCATAATCAGCTCTATTGTAGCAGCAACAGTAGCTGATAACTCCACCTCGACAATGGCAGTCATGTTTTGACCTTTTATCTGCAAAGAATATTAATTAATTCTGCTAATTGTATATTAACAAACGGACAGTAGCAATTAATATTTCATAGTTGTACAATTACCGTCCAACATGATTTTTTATTTTGACAGGTATGACTACTCCATAGCAAATCTACAAAATTTCAAGAGCCCTTAAGTAGCCAATACAAACATATTTTTCAAATCAGCCTTGGGACGTTAAAAAACATATCATGGCGTAGAATCATATCTTGCAGTCACAATAGTAGTAAACTTTTGTGTCTCTCATTGATAGTTACTGAGAAAATGAGTTTTAAAAATGACCCTCTCAGCAAAAAAATTACTTTGTTTCATGTTCGCACTGCGGTTAGTTTTACGCCTCATTATTGATACATTAGAGTGAAATCCGTGACGCAAGACCAAGCGAGCGTAATTAATTTGCGGTTAGTTACTAATTGCTTCATGATAATATATATTTAAAAAAATTACGTTTTTATTTGGCAAGGAAATTATTAAATCTATTTTCCTACCTCCAGATGTAAAGGATCTATAACAAATAGTATATCAACAGGTCGGTAATAAGACAGGCTAGTGATATAACATAAACTAACATCATATGGTCCATCGGCGCACTGGGAATTTTCTCGTTTTCAACGTGGTTTTCAAGCATCTTTTCTCAAGCATACACATTTGTAAGCAGTGCAGTGATTGGTTAATCTTGTTCGGCATATTGTTTCCTATTAAACCCTTTTAAAATTTTGTTTCTAGCAGCCTGTGGTCCCAAGTTATTAAAAATTTAGTAATTACCGAATATTTGGAAACTGAAAAAAAATAGGTGCTACAAATATTTATATCGATGCTTTTGACGTGTGACGTCATATTTCATGATCAGTTTGTGGACGCTACCTTAAGCAAAATGTGGGTCTCCAATCATAATAGATTTTTCAAGAGCCAATCTGTCTGTGAATTCGTTGAATTGATATGGTCTGAGCTATAAGTTTCTAACATTTTAATAACAAACCAACAACGCCCATTTTGGTGAGTTATTATGAACAGGTTAGCCTATTACTCAATGTTGAATTTTAACACAAACTTTAAACATCCTGATGAAGATTTTTTGGTGTAGCTTTTTTGTTTTAGTTCAATGTCAAATAATGCATATTCACTCTCTACTAGAGAGTGCTGAAACATAGTTTAGGGAAAATGTTTTCAATTTCCAATTTATTATAAAAACACACGGATCCTATCATTCTCACATATTGAACTTTTAAGTGACCCTACAACACAAAAAAAGACAGTTTTCAAATACCAGAAAATATACTGTATGTAATGGCAGTTTCACCAACATGAGTAATGAAGACTAGCTTATCAAAGACAACTTGAAAAAATAAAAATGGATACAGTGTGGTCTTTCTTGCAAACATCAAAGTCTGAGCACAAATTTTTGGAGTCCAACTTTCATCTAACCAGCCAAATTCATTAGGTTCAATTAAATAGTATAATTTTTATGAAGAGAAAAACACTAGGTCAAAGGATGATTATGTAATGTTTTCAAAAGTTGTGTCAAGAATGGAAAAACAACTCTGCTAAGTTACTTTTTAACTATGGAGTTTTAGTATTTTTGTAAATATAGTAGTGCTAGGTAGGCAGGTACGCGCTCCAGCTCAAACCCTCGAATTTGAGTGGACAAAGAGATTACCCGCGGGCTCGGGTACATTAAGGTTATAGTTTTGAGTACTCAACTAAAAGACCTAAACAATAATTAAAACTACGGTGTTATAATCATATAACAATCATGATAATGAGATTATTGTTATCAATAATTGCATTAATAACAACAACAATAACAGTTATTATCGTGATGATACAAGAAATTGCGTAATAAGAACACTCGTAACGTTTTCAAATAACAATAATGATGATTACAATGATGATGATTACAATGATGAAAATTACATAACCTAGAATGACTACTTGTATTTAGTTAATTTTTTTATTATCTATTATGCGGTTTTTTCATCATTATTACTTAACGAAATTATTGTTTATTAGCATTGACATAACAATCCAACTGCAAATGTATAAATATAATGCTATAGTATTATTGTCGTAATAAAAATAGTATTAGGAATATAAATATTACCTGAACCGTATACGACCCGAAATTGGTTAAAAATAACACCCGAACCCTACCAGAACTGGAAATTTCATGCTTGCCTAAGCACTAAAATATAGGATTATTTTACTCACAATGACACACAAGTTTCTGTAATGTGACATATGTATCACAAATAAGTAACAAATTTGGCAAAAATACCTTGAGCCATAACAAAATGTTAAGGCAACGGCTAGATTTACACAATATACTACCAAATACAATGATAAACTTATAGTAGTTAGTACCTGTGTGTATTTGCCTGAGCGATTGAGGCGCTTTAGCCCAAAAGTGATAGCCCGAGTATTCTTTTTGGATTTCTCCGGTTGCAACTAAAATCGAAACTGAGCATTAAAAATTCAAATTAATCGTCCTCGAAATTCTAAATAAAAATTATCTTTCGCTAAAATGCTAATAAACTGAAACTAAGTGAAATGACAATTCATTGAAATTACATGGACTCCATAAGAGTATACGCGACCTCTGTTGGCCCAACAAATTGCAATAAAATAATCAGTCCAGCAATAAATTTAATCAATAAATAATCATTTTGTTCGGAACTCGTGGGTCAACAAAAAGTAGCTCGCTCAATAAAAAAATTAATCAACAAGTATTTATTTATATTGTTCGTAGGTCACGAATGAAACTGAACACTAAATAAATTATAACAAGCGAATTGATTTTTTCCATTCTCATAGACCGATTTTATACCCTTGAAAAATGATTCAAAATCATTGCAACCATTCAAAATTTATCAGTTTATAGCGATTCAATTTTTATTATTTTCTTGATTATCTTAAAAATTGGGAGTCATCGTCTTTATGATTTGTTCGGTAACCCAGAACATCATAATATGTTTTAAACTAATGTTCCGTTCCATTTGCGGCGTACTGAATTACGAATACCTATTACTTTTTGTACTTTGTTCAATGAACAGGTCGCGAATACTCTTACTATTTACAACGTCGCTTGAATGAAATGGTAAATTTTTTATGAAATCTAGTTACATAATGAAGTGATTCATTTAGCGAATATATAATCGCTTAACGGTGAGCTGCCATGACTAAACCGATTAGCATTAAGCGAAAATTAAAGCCTGATTCATTTGCAGCAACAAAATAATTGTTTCCTTGTCTTGATATGATAGTAATTGAAAACGCATACATTGTGATGTATGTTTATTCTCTTCCACAATAAAAAAACAGGACAAATTCTTTTTAGTTTTGTATCTACTTATTACTATCCAATCGTCATTTGTTGCTGTAATTGTCATTATTGATTATTATTATTATAGTTACATAAGTATTATTATCAACGATAACTATCGATTTATTTAATTATTTTACGAGTTGTACGAAATAAAATAGCCAAACTGCAATTTTTCTGTCAACAACCGCACTACATCGAAATAATTTTGGCATTTCAGGCGATGGACGTACAATTTTTATAACATCAGCAATTCTTTAGGATTTAAAGTTGATAACTTTTTGTAAAGCAGAGCTGTGTAGTAAATAGTAAAGCTCAAAATAGTTTTGCTAACACAATTTGTTTTAGCCAACAGGGCCTGCGCTAGTAAGAATATATCCACCAGTAATGCAGCTGGACTAAAGTTTAGTCTAAATGGAGTATTTAAAGATTGTTATATTTCTGTTGCCGCTTCATGTACAAACATTTGCCATGACAACACATCCGCTATATTTGACATGACTATCAATACTATTCACCTGGAAATACTGCACAACAATGAAGAAATGTAATGCCTCACCCTGGAAGACCGAAAACATGATAAAGCTGTTGACACTTTCGCAGCTGAGTGTGCAGCTCGCAATGATGCTTTTTCTCCAACGGTAAAGCCCATTTCATATAAATCATTGTCAGAAACATGGGACAGCTGTTCTATAGTTAATATCTGCAAAAGTTTACAAATACATATTATCAGTTTTGCCATTGTATTTTTAATATATTAAGTGTAGCTGAAGCTATCATTGTGAGAAGAATAAAATTTGTATACAGATAAAAAATGATCCATGAATGTTCTCAGTTATATACTAGAATCTTATAAGCATATGTGGAGTTTTCCATCATTGGAAATTTTGGCTGATATATGCTGCTATAAACAGGTAATTATTATGAGTGAACTCACAAAGTGGAAACAGTCAAATGTTGCATTTTTACAGCTTGGAAAATAATCAAGAACCTGCAACGCTGTTTATAAAGATGTAACTTGGTTGCAAGAATGCTTAGTTTTGGGAAGCTATCTAAAGCAAACAAGCTATATTTTCATAACTCATGCTTCATTGCATCACTTAAATTAATGAGCAACAAAATTTTGTTGAAGACGACATCTCTTACCCTTACACTGCAGCTGTAGATACAGCTTGCAAGAGCAAAATTTTTAACAGTTTATAATTATAAATCAGCTGAAATAAATTCTCATTTCAATTTGGAAAAAATAATCAATGACATGGGGTGCCAGAAGATCAACGCAGAGCGAGTCTGTATTCATAGTTACAAGTGGTGATGGTGATACAAGTAGCTAGTGATAAGTGCTAATTATGTTAGCAGTCTAGCAAGTTGAAAAATTAGTTTGTACCAATAAATCACAAGAACTTCACTACATACATATTTTTTCAGATATAGCGATGGAGACTCGAACAATATTTTTCAAACATCATTTGCACCTGGAACTAACTAACAGGCCGTAATAGCGCTAACATATATTTAAAATTATGGCTTGGTTATGTTAAAATAAAACAGCAGTAACATGTATTGTGTTCAAATACAAAGAGTGCGATAACTCACTACAGCTGCACTTCTCACACTTCTGCGAGCTCACCTCAGCTCTCCCTCCACCCAGCTCTACCCAAGCCCTTCCCTCTACCTCACTTTATTTCTCACCCTTCGCTTTGCTCTACCCCCACCCCAACTCTACATTTTTCAACTTCACCTTTCTTTCTCAGCAGCTCAATTTGACATAAATAACAGTAAAACCAAGCGTTGGCACATGTTTCATTAAGCTTATGTTGAACTTTACCAATTGCAATATCACCCCAATTGCTTCCGTCAATTACTACAGATTAGTAGCTCACAAAAAATTACTGAACAACACCTACTAGGTTTCTATATGCAAATAGTAAGTGCATTTTTGGTCGATGCGCATATGGAAATGTGTGGCACTTCACAAAAATGTTAACATTCCTGATTTAGATTGAGTCTCTAAAATTTGTATGAGCTGTCTAAAAATGCGAGTTACTACAGAGTCCACCACGGCAGATACAGCATGCTGTGTAGTTATTGTCACAAAATATCATGCACAATGTTTGTCTCATTATTGTCATTATAAATCAACTAGTCAACTCAATGTACCGCACACACATAAAATGAAGGTTGGCTAGCTGACTATTAAATTATTTCTAGCAGAACCTGCCAGTGATTGAAAATTGTTTAAAATGCTTCAAATAAAATTTTCTGTAGCATAGCTGCCACTTGTTTTCATTTTTTAAATTATAACAGCATACTCATTTTTATAGTGTAATACAATATATCAAAAAAAAGCAAGCAGCATTTAATTATTGTATTATCTACCATACCAGTTACTAAGGTGGCTAAACAATAATTAGGAGAAGTATTTAACTTGCATGTGCTTATTAACAGAAATTACCCCAGCCAAAAAACGTTATTTACATATGCTTGACCTAATGATCATGCATATCCTGTTAATATATAATATGGTGAAGTACTTATTATATAGTTCTCTTCAAATGCTATTTCACATTACTGCTCCTCGATGCACACATGGAAGCTGTGTGATTAATGCCACAGGTACATTTACCATTTTCTACTGATTTACCTTGATGATTGAAATTTGTCCTCATTCTGAAATTCAATAACTCAAACAGTAACATTTTATAGAAAAATAAGGAGCAGCAGGTTTTGATAGTGATGATAGAAATCGTTAGTATAAATTTGATCGTTTATAGCTTATATAACATTGAGTTGTCTCCATGCAGTGGCCTTTGATTTATATAAGTTATCATCGATCACCATTATAATATATAACCGTTATCCATCTTGCCTTATACGGTCGTTGATAATTACTTCATTTTGTTGATTTGGACATGAGTTTGACTCATTGAAATAGTAGGCATTTTCAGATCAAGAACGTCTGTGCCTTGAAAAAATTGGTACAGGAAAGAGCTTCCGAATGCAATTTTTGACGTTTGTTCCTGGCATAATTTCTGAGTTGAACGTTCAAAAACGCAAATGTTTATATCAGGAGTTGTGTTCTTTTGTCAACTAATCGCAAAAATCCAGAAACAAATGAAAAGATGGCCGCTCCCAGAGGATGTCAAGTTTTAATTGTTCATACACTATAAGAACTTTCAAGCAGGTTGTTATTAGCAATTGTAGGATCAAACAGTTTACACTAAAAATTTGTCAGTCAAATATGTTGTTCACAGCACTTATTATTTAATCTCTTGCATTACTATTAATGATAAATATTATTATATTATTAATTATATCATCATATGAATGATGATGATCGATGATGTTGTCATTATTATCATGTATTATTATTTATTATTGTATTTATTATTACTTATTTGTTAGCTGCCGTAAAAGGGCTCGTATTATGCAAAAATATTTATTATAGCAGAACTGTACGTTTTCAGAGCAAGAACGTCGTACAGTGAACAACCCCCTGAACGGTAAAACCACCGTTCAGCATAGCGTTCCAAAAATCAGGTTTTGTACTGGCCGAATAACGAAGAATTCACCCGTTTTGGCATGAACGTTCTCGATCCAAATATGCCTAGTGTTATCTGCATAAACCCCACAATATGATTTCTTTAAATAACTTACAGAATGTCTCTCAAACACCTGAATCATGTGCTGCAATTCATACTTCTACAAGAAATAAATAACAGACAGGGTAAGAAGTAAAATAACATGTCAAGGGTGAAAGATTATGAATACAGGTCTTCGTGTTTTAATAAACCATGTTACAGGGAAAAAGGAAGGTTTTTTAAACGCAAGTCTACAAGTGCCATCTAGATTAAATCTATCAAATGTGTACCTAATGAGCATGTGCTCTGATACACCCGGCTTATTCAGACATACTACTTCAAGGGTACATAAAAAACTTAAATTACAGCATAAATAACGTTCCGTCAGCATAATTAGGTAAGGCGTCAAAGGTTTAAAGCCCTGGTCACACGAGACCGAATCTCTGACGAAACTGTAAACGAAACTATTTTTCAAGCCCAGCGAATTCGTTGCTCAGCAAACCGAGCGAATATTTCAGTTTCGCCGTGATCAAGCAATGCTAGGTTTGGGAAAATCATCGGTTGCGATGCTTGCATGTGATTGGACCATTGGACCAGATAAGCTCATTAACAGGTTTATTTTCTATGTTCCGTTATTGGCTGGTCTCCAATGTCAGGGTCATTCACAACGAACACATGGTTTCCATAGTACCACATTTGTTTTTTGAAAAAATAATTATTTAATTTATTATATTCATAATGAGCTTTAAATAAATGAAAGATAATAATAATAAATTATAATCAAACAATTTGAATAGTACTGGCTGGTCAAACTTAGCTATTTATTAAAATAATCTAATCCAAACCTTGCTTCATTCAATTTCCATGCTTTTGCATCACGCAGTAAAGTATGAGTAGACCGGCGCACAAAACGCAATGCGCTGTCATTGGATGTAACTAGTGATCGCTAGGCGTAACGACCTAATGGGGACCCGGCTGATTTTAGGTGCTCACCAGGGGGTGCTAATTTGATGATACCGGAAGTTTACTTGTCGTTTTATCATAATATCGTTAAGATTTTCAAAAATCCTCTAATTTTATTTTTATCTTTTGCTTTAGAATTTTCTTCTCACCGATATATTGAGATGGCAGGAGCTCCAGCGTCTGCTTTAGCTCACTAAATTTTTTTTGGCACAATAAACAGTTATAATTAACTCGAATAATCACTTTTTACGAACGCTAACAATACTGACTATAGATCGCTATATAAAATATAGAGTGAGCTCGTAAGAGATTTATCTCCCATTTATTATTATTTATTGTGTGTTGTCATCAGGGATTATTACTATTAATTTTATTTCAGTGTTAAATAATTTTCATTCAAGCACAAGTTTGATCCAACTTGTGATTAGGAAATTACAGGTTTCAGAAGAAAATTAATTTATTTAGTTTAATTAATAATTATAATTATTATGATTGTTTATAATAATAATAATATCAAAATAAATATTATTCATTTGACCTAAAAATTAAAAAATATAAAACAAACTTTTAAACACAATTGCCATTCATTAGTCACATATCACAGGGTACACCAGATTTTTGGTACACTTGGGATTGTCATAAGAGTTTGTTATTATTATTGCTAGTCGTTGACTGGAGTTATGAAATCCGCAACAAACGATTCATGAGCAGTTGATGGGGACGGAGCTTGTAATACTGAGGATGCGCCGCGTAGATCAAGCATAATAGTATATCGCTGATGTTGAGATAAATTGACAGGGCGCACTGTAAGTTATTTACGTTGGCAAACGTAGTTAGGCCCGAAATACTATACTTTGGTTCAACTGCATACTATCTATGAGCATCATTATTAAATTAATTTTTTTCAAGTGAATAAAGCAAAATAGTTTTTAAAAGAAAAAATTAGAGGTTATATTGATCCCTCAATCTTCCTCAATCACATCATTTTTGTCATATTAGCTGCCTAAATGTCTCAAATTAAAATAAAAGTCAAGCAAGTCGTAAATTCTAATGATAAGTTATATTAGCAATTGAAATGCTTCCGGTTGCATCTACAAAGAGAAACTGCGTGCCGGATCCCCATTATAGTTCTCGTGTGACCAGCCTAAACGAAACTTTATTCGTCGTGCTTCAGCGATCACCTAATAAAGTTTCGACATAGGTCTCGTGTGAACAAGGCATAAATCCCATCTCTAAATAGACAAACTGATGATGTTGAAATTTGGCAAAATAAAACGGCATTTAATTTGAATAAATGGGAACATGAAGACAGAAATGTAACATTTGAAAGCAAAAGCATATAATGTCAAAAGCCACCATACGAATCTCACTGAGTCAATAAAATCTAAACTTAGCATTTCTACAACACCATAAACATGCAGCAGATATTGGTTAATTAGCAATTATTGTTGATAGATTGAATGATTACTGTCATTAGTTAATGAATAAGAAATTAAAACTGAATTATTCAAAAAAAATATTATCAATAGCTATCATTAGAATTATACACTGAGCTCTAGTAAATCAGTCCAATTATCTAAACCATTGGAGTGAAATGGTATCAAGATATGAGCCAAAAAGTATGGTGGCTCATAACGTTAGACGGTTTCGTTTTCAAAGCATATGAACGGATTTGAAATAGTTCAGATGGTTTGCAAAGTGTCTTTTACATTGAAAATAATTGGGTAATTGTAGTAAAATAGCCCAAGAAACTATGTTTAAAAACGGGCTCGTTGGTTATACTAAATTGATCGTCAGCCTCAGCAGTTGCGGGATTCATGCAATAAAACTGTATTTCCTGTCTAACAATCGTAAATGCTGCAAACCGTATAGTTTTCTTGCAAAATAATTCAGACGGCTTAGAAATGATTCAGATGATTTAGAAAATTACAATCCGTATGGACACTTCAGAAAGAGTATGAACTATTTACAAACCATATGAACAATTTTGAAATAGTCTGAACTGTTTTAAAATAGTCTAAACTATTTTGAAATAGTTGGAAAAGTTTGCAGAGCACATGGCTTTTCGAACCAAAAGCGATCGTCATCATTTTATTTATAGCCTCTATACAACATAGACGTTGATCAAAAGACATAAAGCAAATTAATTAAATGTATAAAACTGTTGTTGAATATAATCTCTAAAAGTAATTTTTACATTTATAACTACGTTGTATTTATTATTATTTCAAGTAATTTGAAGCAAATAATATTTAACAAATAAAAACATTTATTCATGTAAAGAAAATTCAAATGTTCGGTGTTTAGGAAAAACATTATCAATCATAAATCGACTGTAGATCTATGATCAATAGAGCGAACCAGCAAATCGGCTCGGATTTTCAAAGCCTACGAAGGATTTCACAAAGCATTCAGAAGTTTTGCAAAAGTTTAGTTTAGACTATTTCCAATTCGTTCATACAGTTTGGAAAACGTTCAGACGTCTTAAAACGCAAAACACAAAACGTTCTGAGCCACTATAAAAAAAGAGTAGTTGGTATATATTGTAATGGAATTTAGTGCGTAAGTGCCTGTGCGTTGATGAGCAAGAAGTTATCTTACATTGTACCAGACATTAGCTGGATGCCTAGAAACAACAACCAGCCCCTGTACCTATAATGATGGAAGCCTATCTACCCAGATGACTAGAGAGGACATCGTACTAGGAATTGCTCCGGTGACGTCAACTAACTACTAACTGTCGCTATTGAGTATTATAATTGCATGGTTCGTAATGCGATCATTTGTCTTATTATATTTCATATGTCTGTGACCTGCCGCTTTTGAATATGTACATGTTTGCGCTTGTTTGCTTGCCAGTTGTCATATTTGAATCAGCCAAAGGTATTGTTATATTTTTAGCCTATCATATGCTTTTATTCCAACTGCATACATTTTCTTTAAATATTGGGGCAAAGCGCCCACTGCTTCAGAGCTCTGGAGTAGTCACGCAAGAGAAGAACTGAGTAACGTAGGGTAGAATGACTCTGGCCATTTTTATATTTATCTGATATGTCATTGATATGTCCTTATGAGTTGCTTCAAATACCAACTTTGTAAAAATTCAATTTAATTCTATGTTTTCTTAACAACATTAACAACGAGCATGTTGTGAGTGTCGTTTCCCCTTCGAAATATTTTTGGGAAAACATATGACGTACGCAAGTGTTTTAGCAAACGCTAAACTTTTGTTTTCACTACTACTAGCCACAATGCACGCTATTACTACTAGTTAGTTACATCAATCAATTAGCCAGTATATATAATAGTTGAGGTCACTTGTACTGTTATGGTTCAGTAATTTTGGTGATCCAAAGATTGTCAAACAAAAGTTTAGCGTTCGCTAAAACACTTGCGTACGTCATATGTTTTCCCAAAAGATTTCAAAGGGGAGACAACACTCACAACATGCTTGTTATTACTGTTGTAAAGAAAACATAGAAATAAATTGAATTTTGACAAAGTTGGTATTTGAAGCACCTCATAGGGACATATCAATGACATATCAGATAAATATAGAAACGGCCAGAGCCATTCTTTAAGTCTGTCAATTGTTGCTGTAATTGATGCACGTGGCTATTAAGCTAAACTGACAAGACAAAGGGATCACCTTATAACGTGTAATTGATCCCCGTACGCCTAGTGTAATTATCCCGTGCTTAGAGGGATCGATTAAACAATTAATTATAATACCGGCTGCCGGCAGAGTAGTTATACTGCGATCAGTAGATGCCGCAGCTCGCACCAAATTAGTGCCTGAGGCTACCGGTACGCTACTACCACATACCAAAGCTCTCAGTTAGGTTCCCCAGCTACAGTAAACAGGTGTCGGTGAAGGTCGGACACAACTTGTGCACATAAAACCTTTACAATATTACCACTTTCGGATAGACGACCATCTATCGAGTCGCCAAAGCTGTCCCTTTAGCTTAGCCCAACAAACCCAACAGAAAAACTTCGCCCACTCAATAAAAATGAGAAATCATTCAAATGCACCGCTAAGATGATAGCACAACAGCATACAATTCCAAATCAATAAAACAATAGTAAATAATTAATAACAAATTCCAAGCAAATACAGACAGACATTGCCTCAAATGTTATGTCGGCATATGACATGGGCTATTATTTATTAATAACTAATATATTACAAAAAAGAAACTTTATTTATTATAATTATTCTTAATAATTGGTTAATAATTGCTTCAAGAATCTTAACCACCACCAACCATTGACCAGACCTGGCAACGAACATTACATTGAAACTTCGAAAAGAACGAGGATCACTACTAACTATTTGGGTGCAATAAAATGTCGCAGAGTTACAGAAAAATAAAACAAAATAATTAATAATGTACACAATATAATAATAATTGACATTAAATTTAATTAGCAACAATCTTTTAACAACAATAATAATAATTACAACAATAATAATTATTGATTAATAAATTAAAATAATATTATTATTTATTAACTATTTTTTTTTATAATTATTATATTTTAAATAGAGTAGTATATATCAAATATAAACCACTTCGTTGTTGTATTTACCGTTGTTACACACAAATCATATCTCTCAAGTCATTGTTACTCAGATACCATGCAATCGCTCATCTATCTTAATCATTTACTCACTGTTAACAAATCGCTTAGACACCCATCCATCTTCATGGTACCTCCATGCGTTTACGGCTGCAAATGTACGAGGCGAATACTTAGGAAAATTCTATTGGCTTACTTCGATAACCCATGCGCGTTTTTGTAACTACCGTAAAACTCAAACATTACCAGTGTGTTTCTGCTCACGCTTTCGTTTTTGAAACTCACTATTTCGTTTTTCCCCCCAAAAACGTTTTCGAGTTTGAAGTCGATCTCGAAGGAGCTAGGAGCCACCATAATTATCAGCATAAAACAGTTATTATTCATTGTAAAAATAAATAATTAGAGCCTTTTACTAGTGTTAAATAATTATTTATTATTTTTTACCTTAACTCTACTTAGAGTCCTCCTAGTGGTTGTAGTGATCTAAATAATAAAATAATAATAAAAAACTAGTTCCAAAGAACTAGATGATTTATTAACTACAGACAAATAATTATTTTAGCACTTCTTACTTCGATGCTGGTTGCTTACATGGTGTTTCATTGCTATAGCGGCAGGAGTGTTGATGTTTGAGCAGGGAGATGTATCATTAAAGATGTTAGGATTGGGTCTTCTATCATCAATGTGAATGCTGTTGGTGGTGGAATTGATGGTTGTAGTGGAGATAGTGTCGATGTTGTTGGTAGTTGTAGCTGGTTTAATATGGAGCTTAGGAAGTGGTTTGGAGTGTGACGTCATCATACCTGCAAAAAAAGTAAAAGAACTTAGTTTAATGATGTAAATATACTGAAATTATTATTGTTTTTTTAAAAAAACAATGATTTGAATATACTGAAATTATTATTGTTTTATTAAAAAATTGTTTTTTTAAAAACTAGGGTTAAAGAAAACTAAATGATTCAATTAACTAAAGACAAATGACTATTTTAGCACTTCTTACCTTGATGCTCTCCTAGTAGCTGTAGTAGATGTTGCTTCTCCGCTAGCTGTTGTAGAACTGGATGCTTTCTGTGTGAAAACAGTGGCTCTTATATAGCTAAAGTTGCACTGATTAAACCCTATGAACACCATCTCGTTTCAACCTCTATGAATCAGCATTTTTTCACGCGACGGAAACTCAATGCTTTCGCGGGAATAAATAAATTATTTTCACGCGAATACAAACCAATGCTAGTAGTAATATATGAGCAGATCTCCCTACCAAGTGTTTTTTTGTGGATCTGACCTTGGGGTGATACAAGGGGTTTCAGTGTTGGATGGATTCGCCGAGTTTATATTGTATTTTATTTGAGGAGCATTTGAGTGGCATTTGAGCGGCATTTAAGTGGCATTTGAGTTTTGATTATTTTTTACTTAACTTGAACTTATATGGCATCTAAATTTTGAATGTATGGCATTTAGGATATGATAATTTTTTACATAACTGTATACATAATTATAACTCATAGGGTTTCTAGATTTTGAATGTAAGGCATTTAAGGTTTGATAATTTTCTGTAATTCCGACTCATATGATATCTTGAGAGAGAGGAGAGAGAGGAGATGTATCTACATTGAATAAATACAGTGATTAAAAATGAAACAATATGTGAATATATACATTTATTGTGTAATAAGTAGGGAAAATCTCTCCATATAATATAGCTAGAGTCAGTAAATACTAAGTAATAACAATTAATACATAGTCTTTTTTTACAATGATGTTTTTGATGTAGTGAGGTTATATCTTAAGAAGGGAGACTTCTGTTTTATGTACTTTTGAATTCGTAATGAACTAAAATAAAAAGTTATGTATTAGTATAGAATGATTGGACAAAAATTTAAAATAATTACATGAATTTGAATTATAGCTTTAGTTACACTGGATAGTTTACATTATATAGAAAAGGGAAATAGCTCACCAAGTCACATTGCCAACTTGTTTTTTTGAATTAGAGACTATCCATTGCTAAAACAAAACATTATTTGAGGTAAAAATAACTACAACTACATCTAAATTGAGTTGAAGTATTATTTACAATGATTAGAGAAAAACTCTCACCGAGTTTTATCATGTATTTCATCCTTTTTTTCAGCAACATATCCTGTCTCAAATTCATCAAAATCTCCAAGTAGAAAATTTTCAAGTTCATCATCATCATCAATTTCTAATATTGCTTTGTAGTGCTTTGCTTGATCACAATATTGTCTCCAATACATTTGATTGAGACTGTATGGAGAGCAAAATGAAAGATCGTATTCTGTCTTAAATTTTCCGTGGGTTGTTTTTCCTTTGTAGATCATCACACCTTGAGTATATTGATTAGCTTCTGAAGCATATTTGTCTGGTATGGCAAGCGTCTTCAACAGCGTTTCTCCACATTGTTCAATGGTATAACGGATACAAATTACATTCGACTGCCCTCCTTTAAATTGATGAGGAACGAATCTATCAACAACATCTTGGTAAGGAAAAATAGCACCGGGTTGAAAACTATTGAGGGTCTTGATGTTCAAGAAGCGTTTGAGCTGACCTTTAGTCAACGTACTCAAATATAGTGATTCCTCTTCAGCTTTCTTATCGCTTAGAGGATGTCTGGTAACACGTCTGACATCATACCAAAGAACACTTTTATTTTTTGGTTTTCCCTTTCTACCCAAATATACAATGTTAAACGGAGGGGGGTAATTATCACAGTTGAAGTTTTTAGCTATTTCAACTGGACAGAAAAGTATTTTGGGTTCGAGTTCATTTATATCTGAAGGATCATGGTAGCGTACTTGAGAATATCTACAGTTCTCCTTACTTGATGGATGTATCACGCCAGTCATTCGCATAATGCTTGGGATAGGAAGATCTTCAAATGTTTTGCAAATCGGAACTTTTGGTGAGTCAATCACTTGAGAACCTTTAGACTTTTCTAATTCCCTAGCTCTCCTTTTGTTGAGACATTCAACTGTTAAATGAGCTATAGCTGCGCTCTCCATTGTTTGCTTATCAACGGAAGTAGTTTGTTTTCTCACTATTTTTTTTCGTTTCCTTACTATTCGCTTTTTTGGAGCAGTTTTTCTTCTCTTAGGAGTTGTTTTGCCGTTTTTCAATTTATTTTCTGTTGGATATGGATCTGTGCAAAGGAGCTCTTCAGAAAGAGCATCCATAACATTCTAAAAATAAAAGGGTAATATTTGCATGAGTGGCTAAGAGTGTATTACTTAATATCATACTGCTTTTAACATCACAATTGGTAAGAAATAAAATATAATAGCTTGAACAAAATATTGTAAAATAATAAAAAAACAACTAAAATTTTTTTATAAATATGTATGAAACGCTCCTAACATTAGCTCTAAAATACGTACAGAATAGGATAGACCTTTATCTATTTGGACATAATTATAAATATGTTTTCTGACATTATAAAAAGTTTTTTTGTTCCACTTCATGTTATATAATTTTTTGAAAACTATTTGATTCCAAACACTTCTTTCAATTGCTTTTAAAAAATCATTAATATTAACAACTTCCGCCATTGACAAAACGGTTTCGAAACCGTTTTTTATAATGTCATCAAAAGGTTCTGTAGATACATCATGTTTCTTACAACACATCTCCATACTCATTTTGTGTTGAGTTATACAGAATATTATAACTTTGAATGTCAAACGTTCTACAGCTTTTTCTTCAACAACATCGTTATTTATCACATAGTTATGATACATTTCTGGAAGGAAGTCCTTTCAGTAGATTGGATTTGTTGTTGTATTGTTCTAAAATACAAGTGATAATTAGATAACTAAAATAATTAAAGGTTTTCAGCAGGTGTTAAATAGTACTTTTTATTAATTCTTATCTTTTCATCAGGCTGAGATTCCGACTTTAGATGCAATGGTTGGCTTCCTACGTCTTGAGTATTCATTCTGAAAAAACAAAAAAAATTGGTTCAATTCTTTATAATCAATTTAAAGATAGATATGTCATAAAGCCTTCAGATAGTTGTGTTAGCTAGCGGAAATAATTGTATTTTTAGTCTTACCTTTATGCAGAGAGAACTCTTAGTAGTTGCAATGGAAGCTGTAGTAGATGTTGCTCCTTTCCCCACTGTTGTTGAACTGGATGCTCTCGGTCTGAAACCCTTGTCTCTTTTATAGCCAAACGTGTGAAAATAAAAGTCTTATTCCCGCGAAAGCAACGGTTTCCATTCGCGTGAAAATAAAACAGTTATTCCCGCGAAAGCAACGGTTTGTATTCGCGTGAAAATAAAATGTTTATTCCCGCGAAAGCAACAGTTTCCATTCGCATGAAAATAAAATTATTTATTCCCGCGAAAGCAACGGTTTGTATTCGCGTGAAAATGAAATGTTTATTCCCGCGAAAGATTGGATTGCATTCGCGTGAAAATAAATTGTTTATTCCCGCGAAAGCAATGGTTTGTATTCGCGTGAAGATAAAATGTTTATTCCCGCGAAAGCAACAGTTTCCATTCGCGTGAAAATAAATTATTTGTTCTCGCGAAAGCAACGGTTTGTATTCGCGTGAAAATAAAATATTTATTCCCGCGAAAACAACGGTTTGTATTCGCGTGAAAATAAAATGTTTATTCCCGCGAAAGCAACAGTTTCCATTCGCGTGAAAATAAATTATATATTCCCGCGAAAGCATTGGATGTATTCGAGTGAAATTACAATTTGTATTCCCGCAAAAGCAACGATTTCCATTCGCGTGAAAATAAATTATATATTCCCGCGAAAACATTGGTTTGTATTCACGTGAAAATAAAATTTTTATTCCCGCGAAAGCAACGGTTTCCATTCGCGTGAAAATAAATTATATGTTCCCGCGAAAGCATTGGGTTGTATTCGCGTGAAATTAAAATGCTTTTTCCCGCGAAAGCATTGCTTTGTATTTGCGTGAAAACAAAATGTTTATTCCCGCGAAAGCAACGGTTTCCATTTGCGTGAAAATAATTTTTTTATTCCCGCGAAAGCATTGGTGTTCTTCCGTAAAAACAATGTTTCATTAATTTAACCTTATGACAAATGGGATGATTTCAGCTATATAAGAAGCACTGTTTTCACACAAAAAGCAGTCACTTCAACATTAGCAACTGAAGGAGCAAGATCTACTACATCATCATCTACTACAACTACTAGAAGGACTTTCTGTTTTGAGGTAAGTCAACTTGATGTACTATTGAAAGTATAAATTTAATTTTTTATCGATTTAGATACTAACAGCGGTATGATATTTAGTAAATATATCTTCAAATTGGTTTTTTGAAAAAGAAATCAAAAAATCATAACAAGGATTTTTACTTTATCTTTTAGAATGTCGACACAAGTCAATACAAAACAACTGAAGAATAAAGAACCAAAACCTTCACAAGACAAGAAGGTTATTGATGACAATGTACTTCTTTAACGCACTATGGTCCCCTTTCAAAGCGCCAGTCTGAATACTCTGGCTACTCTCATCATCAAAAGCGCCTCTCTGTTAAGTACTCTATCTCCAGCTTCCAGAAGAAACATTGAAAACATAGTCAAAGTTGAAGATTTACCAATTCCTACAGTTATGCAGGTGTTAACCGTCGAGCTCCATGATGAAACGAACTGCACCATCATCTACAACTATAAAAAGGATGGAAAGATAGTTAGAGTGAAGAGCACTATTCCATCAGGAGCAGGATTACTTGTCAATGAAGCTTCGCAAATAAGACCACTGGTTTTGATCTACATGGGTGTTGAAAAGACTGGAAAAGCAATTATTCGTGCCGCTACAGAAACAGGAACTACTTTGAGGTGTAAGAATGCGTTTGATGTACTACCAGAAAAAAGTATGAGACAAATCAATGCTTATTTCGAGGTAGCTCATCTTCAGGATTTCCCAACAGATAGTGTCATATGTTTCCAAAACCCTGAAGTGATAACAAAATCTGACAGACGATGGAATGGGAATGAAGAGAGTCTTCTAGTTCAATACAGAAGTGTTGTAGATGAAGAATTACTGATCGGAGATATGCGCATTCCTCATCAAATAGATTCTGGTGTGACATCGGAAAGATGTGGAGTTATTCTGTTCAAGGGCCCGAGTCGAAACGCAGACAATTCAATTTTCTACAACATCAGTGTACTCGCAGCTCATCAAGCCTTTGTCCAAGCCTCGGAACTGACTGATAATCCAAAATCTGAGGATTTTCTCAATCTCTTCGATGATGCTGAAAAAGAAGACTGTGGAGAACAAACTCTTGAGAAGTTAATCTATAACTCAAGGGATTCATATCACTATAGGTAAGTTTTATTAATTTTTACCATATTTTAAAAAAGTTGGTTTGTGAAAATTTTGTGTATTCTTACAATGAAAAATCACTCAATTTCTCTTTTTCATGTAAATAACAACAGTAAAACGATTTATCACGTAAATGATCAATTTGTGAACATTTTTTGTAAAAACATTTTTATTATATATATTTCGGATTAAAAAAAGGTTTTTTTTTGTGTCATCAGTGTAGTTTTTTTTACATAAAAGTTGAAAAAATAACAAAAGGTTATAATTATTTCACAAAAATGTTTAATTTTTCACAAAAATGTTTAATTTTTCACAAAAATGTTTAATTTTTCACAAAAATGTTTAATTTTTCACAAAAATGTTTAATTTTTCACATAAATGATCAACTCATAAACATTTTTTGTAAAAAATTTTTAAAATTATATATATTTTGGTTTAAAAAAGGATTTTTTTGTGTCATCAGTGTATTTTTTTTACATAAAAGTTGAAAAAACAACAAAAGGTTATAATTATTTTACAAAAATGTTTAATTTCTCACATAAATGATCAACTCATGAACATTTTTTGTAAAACAATTTTAAATTATATATATTTCGGATTAAAAAAAACTTTTTTGTGTAATCGGTGTATTTTTTTAGCTAGAAGTTGAAAAAAAATCACAAAAGGTTATAGTTATTTTACAAAAATACTTAATTTCTCACGTAAATAACACGTTTTATCACATAAATGGATAATTCATGAGTGTTTGTTGTAAAACATTTTTAAATTATATATATTTATATATATATATATTCCAGATCCAGATGAAAAAAAGAACTTTTTCATGTGTAATCAGTGTATTTTTTACATAAAAGTTGAAAAAACAACCAAAGGTTATAATTATTTCACATTAATTTTTAATCATGCTATACTAATACATCACTTTTTTATTTTAGTCCATTATATCGTAAAAAGAAAACAGAATAAAGGACTTTCCCTGAAAAAATAATGAGCTGAATGATGTAACTCAGTGAGTTATTTTTCTGTTATATATAATGTAAACTATCTAATGTAGCTAAGAGTGAAATTCAAATTCGGTAAAATTTATTTATATAATGAATAACTTTTGTATTTTAGTGAATTATTGGATCTAAAAGAATACGGAATACAAGAATTCCTCGCTGAGACTAATAATATATCAGCAGAACATCAAAGAATATATTGTTCAAGAAAAACGCTTTGTAACCATTGATATCGTAAGCTATAGTAGTTTTATGAATGTAAAAACTAGATATGGTATTTTCTATTACGATTATTTCCCTGTAAATTTTATTCATCTAGAGGAGTAGTTTGGTGATTTTTGACAGTTTTTAAAAAAGTATCATAAAGTGTATATTTTAAGGATTGTTTTTTAAAAAAGTTAATTAAAAAAAGTTAAAAGTACAAAAAAGTTAAAAAAGTTATGTAATAAAACCCTGTTTTGAAACATAAAAAATTTAAAAGGAAGGTGTAGGATAAAATCCTCACTCAAAAAATTATCAAAAATTGAATGGAATAAAAGAATATTTTCCCAAATACCAAAGTTTTGTAAATATAAAGTGAAAATCTCTGTATATATTTTTTCAAAAAAATCGAAAACTATATATTTCAATGGTTATTTTTAAAAAGTTAAAAAAAGAAGAAAAATCATATAATAAAACCCTGTTTTGAAACATAAAAAATTTAAAAGGAAGGTGTAGGATAAAATCCTCACTCAAGAAATTATTGAAAATTGAATGGAATAAAAGAATATAAAATGAAAATCTCTATATATATATATATACTTTTTAAAAAACGATCGAAAACTATATATTTTAATGATTATTTTTTTAAAAAAGTTGAAAAAAGAAAAAAACTTTGTAATAAAACCCTGTTTTAAAACATAAAAAAAATTAAAAGGATGCTGTAGGATAAAACCCTTGCTCAAAAAAATAATGAAAATTGAATGGAATAAAAGAATATTTTACCAAATACTGCATTTTTCTTGTAAATATATAGTAAAAATTTCTGAAATATTGTTGGTGAAATTCACTGTAAAATGGTTTCAAGTGTGTCAAAGACTAAATACGATGTTTTCATTGAAATGTTTATTTTCAAAAGATCTATATAATATCATTGAATCAATTAATCAAATTTAACACTCAACTTTTTTATTATCAAGTAGGCTTAATGTTTCTATTGCGAATAATTCTCAAATATTGTAAATTTTAACTATCTAGAGGTGTAATTTGTCGATTTTGATGTGTTTTTTTTCTTTTGAAAAAAAAATGATTACGTAATACCACATACTTCAGTTCTAATTCGTTTGAACAATTTCATGGGAGACAAAGAATAAAAAGTTACATTGATTTAGTTTTTAGAATTGAAGTTGCCATCGAAAATGGTTTGTTCTTGAATGGGTAAATCCATAACCTCCTCATCATCATGACAGAAGTTTTGCATTTTGAAAATCAATTTTTTTTCTTTTAAAAAAAAATGATTACGTAATACTACATACTTAAGTTCTAATTCCTTTGAACAATTTTACAGGAGGTAAAGAGTAAAAGGTGAGATTGTTTTTAGTTTTTAGAATTGAAGTCGCCATCGAAAATGGCTTGTTCTTGAATGGTAAATCCATAACCTCCTCATCATCATGACAAAAGTTTTCTGATGATTGCGTTTTGAAAAACAATTTACATTGATTTAGTTTTCAGAATTGAAATTGCCATCGAAAATGGTTTGTTCTTGAATGGGTAAATCCATAGCCTTCTCATCATGTCTAAGTTTTCTACTCCAATATCTCCAACTTTTCAGAGATAGAGATTGTTTTGCTCAAAAAAATAATGGAAAATATATATATATATATAAATGGTAAATTTTTAAAAAAATTCAAAAGAAAAATGTGGGATAAAACTCTCACTCAAGAAACTAATTTTGTATAATAGGTTGATTACCTAACAATAAGAAAATCATGAATAATACATATTTAAGCAAGTATTGAAAAAAATAATGAAAATTGAATGGAACAAAAGAATATTTTACCAAATACCCTGTTTTTTTGTAAAGATATACAAACAGATAAAATTTAACCATTTAGAGGATGATTTCTTTTTTGCGAAAAAATAATGAAAATTTAATGAAATGAAAGAATCTTTTACCAAATACACTGTTTTTTTTTTGTAAATTTGTACAAATATATGAAATTTAACCATTTAGAGAGAAAATTTAATGAAATGAAAGAATATTTTACCAAATAGTCTGGTTTTTTGTAAATTTGTACAATTAGATGAAATTTAACCATTTAGAGAATGATTTCTTTTTGCAAAAAAATTAATGAAAATTGAATGAAATGAAAGAATATTTCACCAAACACCTCTTTTTTGCAGATGTATACAAATAGATGAATATCTAACTTCATCCATTTTTTTCATTTGGGACCATGTTTGAAGGTTTTTCAAGATATTTTTTTAGTAAAAGCTTATGCATTGATTGTCATTACAAGTTGTAGTGTTTTGTATTATTTAATATTTACAGACTCTAGCTATATTATATGAGATTTTCCCTA